>JAPFBL010000464.1:0-227526 GCA_026182355.1 Hermatobates lingyangjiaoensis | reverse complement strand
GGTGTTTTTATGAAAGGTGATTTTTTAATGTTTAATCAATGTCTAACTGCTTTAAAAAGAAGCAATAGTATTGATTTGACAATTGACTTGTATTCCATTTATAATTTGATCTGTATTCTAGCACAAATACTAGTTATGTGTCTATTAACGCTAATCATATAACACACACAAACACACACACACACACAATACATATATATATATATAATTTAGGTAGAACACACTCCCAGCCAAGAGAAGCAGAGTGCAATGACTCAGTGCCTAGTCATCCCTCTACCACAGATGTCGCCAGCCACCCTCCAAAGACCTTCAGTATAACGTAAACCTTAAACGCGGTATCGTGTTACCTCCCTAGTAATAATTATCTCTGTGAGTTTAGTTTTAGTTTATAGTGTCTAAAATAAACCTGATGGTGGTCTTTTGAATGACCGAAGCATGTCGTTTTTAAGTACTTAAGTGCAATTGTAAATTAATAGCAAGTATTAGTGTAAAATTAGTGGAATAACATGAATTATGGACAGCTTTTACATACGCTATCTCCTACCACAAGGAAATCCATCAGAAAACTGGAAAATATTTCCAAAAAATTAACCAGAGTGGAAATATAAGTTAATTTGAGTGAGTAGGAACTCAAATTGTAAATGACACAGGAATGAAAGGTAATGTTTATTATACAAGTGCGACACACTGACTGACTGACCCCCTCCTCGAGGCCTGCCTTGATAATCTGTCTCTGTGCGTAAACAAAGACTATGACCTGCGATGCTGGCGGTACAGCCACCGCCAACTTCGCTAACTTATATATATATATAATATCGGAAGGAGTGTCGCCTTCCACTCGCATTCCTGAACGCATGTACCTCTTCTTCTTCTCTTCTACTCTCTTCCTCATGACGAACTTCAGTTCGAAATATTGATCCAGTAAGTGTTCTTCTTTCTTGTGTGTGTTGTCATTTTCATTTATAAAACACTTTTTCTTTTTCTCGGAGTTTGGTCAGGGTAAATATATGGAATCACCTTTTTGCCAACGTTTCGTCTTTATTTCAAGACATCCTCAGGGCTATAAACTAACAAAAAACAATAAACAATGGACATTTTTTCATTTCTACTTTAAAAACATCATAAACAAATTTATTGTTTATTGTTTTTTGTTAGTTTATAGCCCTGAGGATGTCTTGAAATAAAGACGAAACGTTGGCAAAAAGGTGATTCCATATATTTACCCTGACCAAACTCCGAGAAAAAGAAAAAGTGTTTTGTGAATATTTTGTGGTCAAGAAAACAGTACCGTTTTTCATTTATATATATATATATATATATAAAAATTTAAATTACACAAAGCACGACACAGAAAAGAGAATACAAAGAAAACTTACAGAATTCAATATTTCGAACTGTTGTTCGTCATCAGGAGAGTAGACTAGTAGAGAGGACGAAGTGAGAGAGATCTCCCCACGTCGAAGAACGGAGCGCGAATCATATATATATATATATTATATTATATTATATATATATATTAAACTAGATTAGCTCCTGTCGTGTATGCCAAGTTTTGTATATACTGTTAAACCATTATAGTTTAATTGCATATAGTTCTCAAACAATATTACATTTTACTTTGTACATATCATTATTTTATTAATACTTCTTTCGATATTACGAGTATATAAAAAATAATATAAATTTTTTTAACTACTTCTCGTGATGATATCAGATACTAAAATATTTTTTGAAGTTACATTTTGTAGATTTTTTTCTTTTTTCTATCTGAAATATAATGTTAGTGGCATACAGAAGCTTAAAGAATGACTAAGATAAATCTACAGTCTTAGTAATTTGAAAAGATTCTAAAGACTAATTCTTTAAGCCCTTTATAATAAAAGTAAGTTTTGAAAATAGGAATTTCAAAAAATAGTAGAAGAAAATGACTTAAAACTTAATAGTGCATTGATTAGATACTAAGAAAGAGAGATGGCAATGGAATGGGAAAGAGAATAGGTTAAAGTTGATGGTGGGAGGGAGGCTGTGTGACCTGAAGTTTTCGACGGGAGTGGGGAAGGAGAGGGAATATTTATAGGGAAGCAGTTTAAGAAAGGTCCAGCCCTCAGGCCATTAATTGAGTGTAGTCAGTGGGAGTTATTGAAATCAAATACAGACTCAAAATAAACACTCCTCTTGTTATCTAAATAGTGAGATAATTAGTCTTTAATTAATCAACAGTAATTATATACAATTTGGAGACAATGGAATATAAGATTTCAATATAATTAACACTTAAATATATATTTCAATTATATTAGTTTAATAATTTCAATAAAATTAAAATCATGTTTACACGTAGGGTAACAATGTAGTGTGAGGAGGAGTATCGGAATTTTGAGGAGGCTAGAATACAGGAAATAGAAATAGAAATAGAAATACAGGAAAAATTGGAATTGTTCACGAAATGTAAAATATTTATCCTCAAACGTTTGACTTTCAGTTTTAAATAATTATTGTAGACAAACTACAATTACCTTAGTATTTTGCCTATAATACTTTGAGTTTTATGTAACAATTTTCTTAGTATTTTGTACCCAAAGCTTTGAGTTTTAAGTAACTATTATCATAGTATTTTGTCTATATATCATAATATTTTAACACAGGGTTTAATATTTAAAATAAGTGACAATTATTTTAGAATTTTTTCTATAAGACATTGTTTTAAGTAGAAATTATTTTAGTGATTTGTTCACAAGAAGTGAATATATTGGAATTAATATATTCAAAATAGAGTTCGGATTTCAAGCAAAAATTCAGCTCAAATTTGGGCTTGGGTTCCGAAAAATTCTTATCTTAAGGGACATGTAGGGGACCAGGTTAGCTTTGTGGTTAACGTACTCAACTCGGGGTTGGTAGTTCGGGGTTCGATCCCTACCTAGTCCTCGATTTATTCACGCAGGAGATGAATGAGTAGGTTGTCCCTTGGAGAGGACGTTAAGCCGTCGGTCCCCAAGCCTGTACGATGTAAGGTACTCGTTAAAAATCCCTGCTCGAAATTTACATGAGTTAGGCAAAACTTAGAACTCCAAATGTTGAATCTGTAGAATCACCGATCAAACAAAAAACCGGTAAACGGCTGACGTTATCACCCGCTAGAGGATCAGTTTAAAATATTCTGTGGTGTAACTTAAAGTTTTTAATAAAACCTAATTCAGTAAACTTGTACATGATAATGAATATGATAAAATAATATGGAAATATATGTGCTATTATATTATAATGTAATGGTATTATAAATCTATTGCAACCTCTTTTTGGAAATATCCATTATCAAAACCAAAATATCCAAAGTTCCTTAGGAAACCAAAAATTTGCACGATTTTCGGATAATATACAATTTGAGAAACAACTCGATGTATAAAGAGAACCTATAGTTAAGTGGATTATTATTTGTAATATATTTTAGACATATTGTAATTGTAGGGTAAAAATCTAATGAAATGATCTCCACATATAAAAATTTTAATGATATGAACAACGCGTTTCGAACACGTAGTGTTCTTCCTCAGGCATTAACTAAAAAATACAATGACACCAGAGATTTGTTATCTATAGTACAAAGTAAATAAGTACAAAAATGAATATAAAATAAAATAAGCAGAAAGTATGAACCTAAGGATGAGTGCCTCTGAATAAGACTGACTGGAAATGGAATGGACATGGGTGGGGGTATAGGGTACATCTGTTTCTTATTAGAAGGCAGGTACATTTTTCTCTTAAAAATGTACAACACGATATGATATGTACAACGCGAAACGCGTTGTTTATATCATTAAAATTTTTATACGTGGAGACCATTTCATTAGATTTTTACCCTACAATGAGTAAATACCACATAGTAACTGATTGCACTACATTAGAACATATTGTAATGCTTAATGTGTAGCAACACTATTGAGTGTAGTAACATTACACTATACTTCACTTGCTTACAATAACCATGTGAATGACCATTAATGTCTTAAAATATCGAATGTTTAAACTGTTTTTTTATTATTATCATAGTTTGGAAAACTTTAATAATCCATCTGATATATTCATTTGTTCCAGACAGCCACGATAATTTTTCTTTTTTGCTTTTGTGAATATTAATTGAAATAAGGTAAACAAAAGGGGTAAGTATAGAATAGAAGTAAGTATATAAACAATCACTATCAAAAATAGTGTTGTACAGAGAACAGAAACCTGAAACATTCCAGTCACTACCTTTATTAGTCTGAGTACAAGTAGTTTGCCGCTACTTGTAGTATTTGACCTGTTTAAATGCTACAAGAAAATTCAGAAGCTACTAGATTTGCAGCTCAGACGTAACTCTTTTACTACATCTATCAAACACCTTTCTCTCTACAAAAACAGAAAAAAAAACTGCCAAAATAAGTTTTCTGACTGTGACTGCATGATGAATAGAGCTCTCCAAAATAAGTGAGTGATATAAAGGAGAGTGAGGTTTTCTTAATCCTGCCTGAAAGCCACTGATAACCCGTATCTCGTGAAGAAGCCAGTTAATCTCCCATTGACACAGGCTTACCTTGCGAAATTGGCCTGCTCCAGTAACACGTCTCTGACACCGGCCTGTATTCCTCTCAGTTTCTTCTGTCTATTCATTTTTTTCCCTCTGTAGTAATTACAGTTCTATCCATCTGATATGTTCATTGTTCAACAGTAATATCAAGATAACTAACAGTAATTTGTTCTAACTAATATCAAGAAGGACAGGGTGGAAGGCTGAATGGAATGTAGAGGCCACTCAACTTGGAAGAATTATTGACAGCAATAAACAATGGAACAGAAAAATTAGTTATTTTAGTCTGATCCTATATCGCTTACTTATAGGAGACTCTCGTGCAACCTATAGTTACAAGCTACCATGAGAACAAGGACCCTTATGCCCAAAGAGTAGAGCAGTGTTGACGGTAGCCCATTTGATTGAAAACTCTCCACAATTAGCGAAAGGTGTGTGATGTGTCTGCAGACATATCATCAAACGTGTCAATAGCGCTAGCCTCTGGCAATAAATTCACCGGTGCTGTTATATTATTTTTATAGGAAATAAACTTATACAAAGATATCTGAAGAATTAGACAATGAAATAAAATCAGACCGTGCTAATGCCCAACTAGGCGATGCGCTTATCAATTATAAATAAATATGGAAAACTTTCCTACAATGCCTTACAGTTTTAGAACTACCTTAGTGTTCTTCTGAAGTTGGTCGTCCCACTCCGAAGAGGACAATGTCTGTTTCTCAGGGACTAGAGCTTGCTACTTGTAGTTCATTGAACCCCATCGGGGCGTCATTGTGAGCAGTCTTAGTACCTCAAGAGAAACGATCATAAGAGAGATTACAAATCTCTCGTTAGCTAAAGGCCACCTGTATGGGCTAGTTATGAGAGCCTTTAAGATCTCTCGTTGGCTAACTGTCTCCTGTACTGAATATAAATGGGTTCAAAGGGGTGGTATCTAATCGCCCCCACTCTGAGATCCCGTCAAGAGCCCTCTACCAGGAAGTACCAGTTATCCAGTCTAATCAGCTGAACTCAAGGCTCGTTCCCATTGTAAGGGTTTGGGGTCTCTAGTTCCTCTGAATGCTACGCAGGTAAACTACCAAGAAGTTATTGCTTCTCACACAGAAACAACAAGGGTCTACCCAACTTGGGTGAGAACCAGCAGCTATTACGAGTCCAACCTCAGTTGGCGGGATGGAGAGAGAACCCCCCCCGTAAGTACCGACTTATTTAAGAATTTCTGTTCAAACTCTGGACCGAAGGTCCTTCTAAACCTGCTCAGCTACAGGTAAAGTCTGTGACCTTTTTTGCCCTGTTTCAGAGAACCTGTGTATATATACCTATAAGCCAATGCAGCCTGCAAATATCAAAATATCAGCTGGTGGCCCCACTAGGGGTGGTAATTATAAATAAAGAAAAAAAAAACCTATAAAATTGATGCAAATACATATTTTCATTTCCTAGTAGATTTAGAAGGAATGAAATTGGTTTTTAGTTGTTTGCCGAGTGAGGTATACCTTATCTCTGTCATCACTCAAATGAGCTCAGCAAGCTTCAATAGTTCAATGCTAGAAGTCAGCCATTTGTATCCTCATAGCGACCTCGTAACCATCTCTGGTGTTCGGGAACACCATCTCTAGATATTGAAATAGATAACAAATATTATAAAAATATTTTGCTGAACACCTAAAATATCTTATACCTTCCTTCTCCGATATCAAAAACAAATCAGTTTGTTCACGGCTAATCAAGCTGATTTGGATCCAATGTTTATTGACTGATGTAGTACAGGTAATCATGATTACAATTATATAACTGAAAACATCATTATCAGGTCATTAAAAGGAGAAGTACAGATATCTCTTAATCTTCTGCCATATTTTTGATTTTGTATAGCTCTCTTTATTCATCGTTAATACCATTTAAATACCCACAGTATGTAAATTGGAAGAATATTCAACATTCGTAGAATACAGTATTTTGTTAAAACTCTTTATTACAATTAAAAAATTATTATGTTATAATTACGTTATAACAACTTTAGTGTACAAAATTGTTACTAATGTTGGAAAATTAATACTCCTCCATATACAATGTTTTATGTAAACAATATTTCTACATGTAGTTTTCTTCTTCTGGTTACTCTACTGTTGTGAAAGATGAAAGGATTTATTTCATTCATCAACTGATGAAAAAATCAGACCTTTACATCCATGACAAGAGTTGAGTTGATGAAACCTGAAGAAGAACACTAAGTATTGAAAACCCATTATTAATGTAAAGATTCGTATAAGGAGACTTGTATATTTTTCAATACGTATAAAGACTATATAATAACTGCTTACACAACAATTTTTGAATGAATTATTCTTTTTATTCTATAGGACAACATTATAACCCGAAATTATCAATAATTAGTAATATTCGATTGATCTTTACAACATTTTGCCCTTTAAACGGAAAAAACGGGATTAAGTAAAATGCTTTTATATCTCTCACAATTCATTAAATAGTTAATTGATGATGATTAAAAATAGACATTCTGGCTAATTAAAAGTGGAGGAAAGTGCATAAAAAACAGTGATTTCATTAAATGTGCTCTTTTTTTCTGATTCCTCCTAAGATAATAGAAACTCAATTACGTTTATTGGATACTTTTTTGTTTGTAAGTGAATTTCACCTTCCTCCAAAATTAATTTTCGTCAAATAGCTAGATGGTTTACTGTACCTTACAGGAGTGGTGAATAAGGGGGCAGTAAGGACGAAATTAAATTAATTTTTTAATGAGTAAAATTTTAAAGTTCACTAAAACTAACTTCAGAATTATGATATTTAAGAAGTTATAAGAAGAAGATACATATAAACGAATTGTAAGAGACAGTTTCAATGAAACAAGTTTACAGCTTGATTGAACTGTTAACAAGAAATTACTTGAAATTACAACTGGAATAAGAACTGTTCTTGTGAAATGTGAGTTCTGCGTCGCGGTTTGATTTTAGACATGATCATATTTCACACAAATCTAGGAACGCCATTATTGTTATTATTATGTGAGGGTGACTTAAAACTTAAAAACTATTCTGCTCCCCCCTTGTGTACTTAAGTTAGCTTTAGTTAGCTTACCCCCAGCAGTTAGCTTCAACACCTCCAAGAAGCTCATCACTTTTGCTGGGTTCAGCGGTAAATGTTTTTCTATGGTTTTGTTGAGTGTTCCGAAGCACTAACATTGGTGCCGCAAAGTTGCCTGACAGTCACCCATCAGGTGCAACGGTGGTGTTTCTTCCTCTTCTTTGCAGAATCTGCACAAACCATCATTGATAATGTCTATTTAGGCTCCCTACGTTTCGGGAGAAAGTGACTTTTTTTTCCCCTTTTTCGGAACAGTCTTCTTGTGGGAGGATGACCTCCGGACTTCTTTTTTCTTAGTAGCATAGAGAGAAAAATCCCTGAAGCTTTGTCAGTGGTATTTTGGCTGCTTCGACAGAGCACCGCATACCGTAGTAAGATTATTTACTCACGGGGAGGTCGTCTGGTACCCTTGACGCTTCCTTCGCAATACTGTAACCCCTGTATCGTCCATTCTTTGGCACGGATGTCATAACGCCTTGGATTGGGGGCTGGGATAAGAAGAGAGGATTTGGGAAGTTGGAAGGATTGTGAAACGAAGGTGTCAGGCGCTGGTTACCCTGGTCGCCATTTCCTCCTCTTTCGTTTGTCCTTGCATATGGCAGGTTAACAGGGTAACCTCGCGAAGGCCGAAAAGCGGAGTTGAGTGCTAGAGATTATTAGAGACGCATACTCAATCCATTACCAACCCCATCATCACCATGCATTCATTGCGATACTTTAATTCATTTTAGACAAGTACCGCGGTTCCTCTACATACGCTTAAATTTAAATACAATGTTTACGAGATACAAAGTACAAAATTTTTACTAAAATTCTGCAAAGACATATGAAGACAAATAAGAGAACAAAGTTCATTCGTACCACTACTGAGTATTTCAACAGAAAGACTCAATCAACATATTACAATCCATCTTGTTTATCTTTCATTATTGCTACTTAAAATGCAAAACAGAAAAATAATAAATGAAGTTAGCATATTATTAACAGTAATGACATTAAAATTAAAATTTATTTGCTAGTTTAGTCAGTTTAACCCACTAACACTGTGTGTGACATCGGATACTCAGTAAATTGAATTCCCCTAAGCATTTTTGAAAAATGAATTGTAAAATACTCTATCCTGCACATGACCATATAATTTTATTTACATATTTGTCACCAGGTGAAATATTAGGTTTTACTTCGCCTCCAGTTGCCACACCTACCAACCTTCTAGGTTAGTATCGCAGTGAAGCACTATTTTTATTGAATTATCATAATATATTATATTTATTTATACTAATACATTGTATTTGTTTTCATAAGTTATTTAACATATTTTTTTCACACATTTTGAAAATTATTCAATGTTGTCGGATTATTCAAGTCAGAACGCATTATTAGATCCGGTATTATTTCTTATAGGGAATATTTTTTTCAGCTAACTAGTCATTTGACAAAGGAGTTTAGTTCTGGTACTAATTAAAGTCAGATGTCATGGTAATTCTCTTTGTTATTTCGGAAATTCACATCGACTTTTGATGCAGTAACTTTGAAACCACTTGGCATTGTCGAAAGGAATGGAAAAAGAACAGGAAACTTAACAGATGTAGTTGAGTGTTAGTTCACTTAAAAATCATATTTTCAGAAATCGTAAAAAGGATAAAATTATATAAAATTAAAATATAAAAAAATTAAAAATTAAAATTATATAAAAATTATATAAAATTATATAAAAAACATTGTAAACATTTGTAATTTTTTGATATTATAACAAATAACAAAAAAAAACATTATTAGCCTTAGTGTAATTATCAACTTTCTCATATTAATAATTTCAATATAATTAAGTGTTAATTATTAAGTGATTTAATAAGTAATTAATTATAAATTATGTGAAGCTAATTATCAAGTTAAACATAAAATTAAATGGAACGTTTTAAATTAATTCTATCGGTGCGAGAAGTTGCTTTGAATTGACCAGCCTTGCAAAATAAATTGTGACTAGAGATATAATGATTTCTACTTCGATAACCAAATAGATTTGCCTCCCTTAACAACTACCCTTATAAATATTCCACCCTCCTCACCCCTCAGCACCACACCATTCCTTTCATTCTAATTCAGTCTCAAGTTTTTTAGTCAGAAATCTCTTTCATTTTATAAATATATAAAAAAATCGATATTCAATTAATTTTAAATATCATTAAATTTCTTTTTCTTCTATTTATATTTCCCCACTGCGATTAAACAAGCATTTATTTTACCTCTAGAAAATAATATTAATAGGGGTTCAGTATAGATTTGTTATCAGGTTTTCTCTAAGAAATGTATAAGCTAGAAGGAATGTTTTTCTACACGGCCTCGTTTCTCGTCCCTTAGGGTTTTATTTTGTTCTTTTCTCGGTATTTCTCTTTATTTTTTTTTTAGCTATTATTTTTTATTTTATTTGGATATCTTTTAATCCTTATGTTCGTTTAATTTATTGTTTAAACAATACTTGCTAAGTTTAATCAAGAAATATGATAGTATAACACATACGATCATCTAACAACAAATAAACCTCTTTTCTGATTGGAAACTTAAAGAGTTTTTAAACAGGGTATGGAAAATTTAGCGCTTTAAAATCAATTCCAAAACATGTATTTGTATGGTCTGAAACATTCATCAGTAAGACTGCAGAGAACTGGTCTGAGTGAGAAGTATACATGTTCAGAAAGTTAGGACGGACTTCAAGGAATAATTGCCTCAAACTTCCATCCAATTAGAACTTTGTTGCATGTCGTAATTGAGCACATGAATCTATGAATACATGCTGTATTTAAGAAAATGATAAATACTTTTGAGATGTTCTATGTGTACGACAAGAAATCTTACAGTGAGAAATAATGATTGATTCATCATTTACTATCTACATTTATCTATCTCTGATTTTGAGGTGAATATTGAAAAGCACTCATTAATCAAATTGATTCATTGGTTTTGTAGTCTTGACAAACTCAGATGAACCATTTGGTCGTTCAGATAGGTTTCCATTTTGCCCTCCAACCAAGGTAGAGTGTTCTTGGTCTCAATTTTTTTCTTCGATCGTTTAAAAAATAACTTCGTGATCGTTCACCATCATCAGGATAAAATTAACATTAAGGCAATAGAAAATTAAAAAACAACTAGTAAAGAACAATGCGGACATATCTTTTTTAAAAGTATGTTTACAAGGACTACTTCCAACTTTTACTAATATATATATATATATACACTTTTTCGATGGTAATACGATCCAAAACGGATAAATATAGTTCAATGTACATAAAAACATAGAGAAATTAAAGTGTGTGCTTTTAATTTCTCTATGTTTCATTATGTACATTGAACTATATATATATATTAACTAATTAAATGAAACGATTCCACAAAATAAATTAACTACATTATCATTAAGAACACACAGAAAAGAAACAGAAACTCACTACTATATTTAGATGGCCTCGTCATCAGGAGGATAGAAACGAGTCGCTCTGCCTGTGGAGTGACTCGTTTCTATCCTCCTGATGACGAGGCCATCGTAATATAGTATTGAATTTCTGTTTCTCTTCTGGGTGTTCTTTATGTTAATGTAGTTTATATATATTAACTGATATTAACAGTGAATGTTTTGATATTAATATCAAAATTATATTTCCCTAAATAAGTAAAAGGTTACGTAAGAGTTTTGTTAATTTCTATGCTGTATAGAAGATCTCTGTGTGTTGTAAATAATCATAGTTATTATGTTGTAAATCCATTGTTTTTTACATAGTTGGTGACTTTCGTTTCATTAATGTTAATTATTTTTGAATAGATAAGAGACATACTACTAAGAATAAAATAGTTGTCTGTGGGGCTAAGCGAAGGTTAGCTCAAGTGGAAGCCTAGCGATGGAGAGTGTTTGTAAATAATAGCTAGCCAGTGAGGTGTTGGAATTACTGGATTGTGAGCACCAAGCGCTAGGCCCTTGTAATGTTTAGAATGGCAAAGACTGGTTTACAATGCAAATCAAACCCACAGACCCTGCCTCCTTATTAAACCCACCCGCAACCTCAAACAAGTTCGTCCCTCCCCCAACAGTTCAATGCTTTCATCGATTCCCTCAACGCTTTTCTTCATTTTGCTTTCGCTTTATTTATCATTTATTTGTTTTATATTTCAAAAACTATAACTTTTTTTTTACCAAAGAGTTTCAAAATATACGATATTTATCAACTTCAAAGATGGGTTTCTTGAGAATTTTGGTCTAAAGAAATTACACTCTTGTTTATACACCGACGTTTTGCCAAAAATTGTTTGGCATTTTCAAGGCTTGTTTTAGAGGAAGAAACTATTTACGGTCCATACCTCTGTCTTCCAGTATCATATCGGATACTAAGGCAAAGGAAGGTTTCTTTGTCAGGCAGCTGGCAGCATCTGATATGATGCTGTTAGAAGCATGGACTGTAAGTAGTTTCTTACTCAAAAATAAGCCTTGAAAATGCCAAACAATTTTTGGTGAAACGTCGCCGTATAAACAGGAGTCTAATATATTTAGACCAAAATTCTCAAGAAAACCCATCTTTGAACTTAAAAAATCATTGGTCGAGAGCCTATATCGATATTTATATAACTTCTCGACCACTGATTCAAATAGAATGCAAATGATCCAGATAAATGGGAGAATCTAAATAAACCCCTTGCAAACAAGCAAATGGTTGTCGAGTGTATTTCGACAATTTTTGGCAAAATGTCGGCGTATTAATAGGAGTATATTTTCTTCAGACAAAAATCCTCCAAAAAACCCATCTTTCAACTTTAAAAATCAGTGGTCGAGAAGCTATATAGATATTTATAAAATTCATGCACAAAATAAAATCATTCCAGCTAACCAAACTTTTCTTCTTTATTCAGTGGTTATTACAATTATTACATTATATTACTTTAGTCAATATGAGTTTAGTTCTTAGATATGAGTTAGCATTAAGAGAAATTATTAAACTTCAGGCAGATCTGGTGTTTAGACGGTCTAAAAATCAAGAAACATTTTTATAACAAGTTATGACAAAGAAGAATAGCTCTAATACAGATGTAGAACTATATCAAATCAGGCTGCATTGGTATGTGGGAATATGCCCTTCATAAATATAAACATATTTCATATTTCTAGAGATATTTTACAATCGAAATTCATCTCATTCCTCGTTTGGTCCATATTTCCCAAATATTGATATCTTTTGTGAAGAATGTTCCCAGCTGGTTGAAATCTAAAGTACCCTAGAGAAAGATACAAAAATAAAACTATTACTTTACTATAAGTAAAGTATAGTGATCGTGAAAAAATTCGATCTCGAGATTTTGACGGAATTACATGTTTTGAGGTCCCAGAAGTCGTTTTATGACGTTTTTACGATGATGTCTGTGTGTGTGTGGGTGGTGGGTGGTGGGTGGGTGGGTGCGTGGGTGGGTGCGTGTGTTAGCATTGCTTGTTACCACGCTACGGTCCAGAATCTTTGATGGATCAAGTTGATATTTTACACAAAAATGGGCCCCATTTAGACGAAGATCCCTATTATTTGGGAAGAATTATGCATGATGGGAAAGTCACTTTTTTTGCCAAAAACCGTTTTTTTTAAAACATTTATTTCTCCTAAACTGATAACCCTAGAGTTTTGAAATTTTGACATTATCTTTGAAGTTACAAATGCAACAAACGAAAAATATATTCAGAATTTTAAGACAACAGGAAATATTTTTTTTTCAATAAAATGTAAAAATTTTGACTTATAATTCAATCTCAAACCTTGTGAAAGCGATACAAGCCATACTGTTTGACGGACAAGAATGAAACTATGCCTACAAATAGAACATTATATGGCAAATGAGTTGAGATATTTTTTTTTGAAATTACATTCGCTAAAGGGTCGTTACAGGACGATTTGTGTTTTCAGAAAATGATTTTTTGACGCTAAACGGCTCTTTAAAAAATAATGAAAATTTGACCAAAAATGGAACAAAAAATTAGCAATTCACAAAAAAAAATTCATGACGTTTCAATTACGGGAAAGAGCAATAACGATATAAAACTGTTTGTTTATTCTAGACTAAGAGATCACCTGCTATACTTGTCGAATTTTTTGTATTTTTTTACATTGTTTACATTGACTTAGAAATTTTTTGAGCGAATCCACTGAGATAAAATTGATGTTTCTAATGGAAAAATGAAAATATATTATTGACTTGTAAGAGATGTAAGAGGAATAATATTGTGCAGGTAAATGATAACACTCATTAAAAAAAAAATCGTATATATATTATTTGATAAAGGGGAAGAAAAATGATCTTATTAAATACTAAGCAGCCATAAAATTCCCAGTATAATAATTCTGTTAGAAACCAAAAATGTAAAAGATAATTCAAAATATAAATCTTTCGTTTAGAGATTAATAACTGTAATTATCATACATCTTTAATTAACAAATCACCTTAAAACAACATTTTCTTCGCTGTTTATGATGTTTTTCAGAGAAAAAAAGGGTATTTTACTGTTTGAAATTTGAAAATTTTACATTAATATTCAATGTAGAAGGATGTCAAGTAAACGATGTAAGAAATCTACTGGCTATTTGAACAATAGCCATGTTCTCTTGTAGGATAATATTTCGTTTCAAGAAATGTTCACTTTGGTTTTTCAAAAATGTTATTACTGCTGTAGTTATACTAATGAAATTATTTGCAAATAATAAATTATTTGTGATGTACAAAAATAAGCTTATAAATTGATATGTCCTTCAATCACTATCTGTACTACCTCAGGAATGACATGCTAATAATTATATCCCATTTAGATGTTTACGTTATGCTTAAATGAGACGTTATGTTTTATATACTCAAGAAATTTGACATTAAGTTACTTATAGTAAAGTAGAGTGTAGGCCACTCCAGATTTTTTCAAGGGGTATACTGATTGAAGTTGAATCGAGAGCATAGTTGTGATTTATTAAGAATATTAAGAACTCAAAGAAACCTACAAGAACTAGCATAGATGTACAAATACTCTGAATCGAATTTAGTTATAGTGCAAATAAATAGTTCAGTGACTTTACAAGGAATTAGTGGCAATAGAAGTCATAACTCCTCTGTGGGAAATATTAGAAGAAGTTTTTAATCGTTGCAAAATTACAGAAACCGAAGATTGCAATTTTATGGGTGAAAGCACACTCTAGGCAGAATGTAAACAAAAGAAAAGATGAATTTTCATAATTCTACAATATTCAAATTTATTGAAAAAATATTAACTTAAAAATAGAAAAATATAAACATTTTTTTAGAAATTCTAATTACTTCCAAAGAGAATATACCGAAAAAACTGAAAGTCATATTTGATTAAGCTGCTGTATTTGTTTAAATTGACATTAAAATTTATTGTCAGAATCATTCAAATAATTCTTACTTTAAGTTTAACAATAAATTTCAAAATGATTTAAAGAGTTAATATGTAGAATAAATGATAACTTATTTATTAAATGTATTATTTATTTATTGTAATTTCATTTGTAATTAATATATATGAAAAATAATATTGCATTAAAAATTACTTAAAAGCTTTTTACCCTTAAGTATTGTTTATTCGTCTGAATGTGACATTACAAGTTTTGTAATTTTAGAGTGCCTAACTGGAAATCAAGAAGTTTAACTTTTAAGTTGTTAAACAGGAAAAAAGTTGTGAAGCTACTTTCCTCTGCCTCTTATATGTTAGAGGCTCCGAATCTGTACTTAATTTAAAAATTCTTAAGTGTTTGTTGCAAATAGTAGTAAGTGTTTCAATGAACAAGGAGTAACTTTAAATTACCTAAAATATATATTATGAGATATTATTTCTTAACATATATATATTTTGCATTGAATAATTGACCATATTTCGCTGAAGTCATTTTTTTGACAACTTTGTCTAGATTTTGAAATAATATCAATAAAATCATTATTTAAATTTAATATCAATAAAATCATTATTTAAATATGATATCATTAAAATCATTATTTAAATTTAATATCATTAAAATCATTATTTAAATTTAATATCAATAAAATCATTATTTAAATTTAATATTAATAATATCAATAAAATCATTATATAAATTTAATATAAATAAAATCATTATATAAATTTAATATCAATAAAATCATTATATAAATTTAATATCAATAAAATCATTATTTAGGAACCTGGAAAAACTTGTCAAAAAAATGAATTCAGCAAAATATCGTCCATTATTCAACAAAATGTGTTTAAATGAAGAACTACTCCCAAACTTTATATAATATGTGTATATAAAAATTGATTATAAAGTATTTAATGAAAAATCTGTTGATGTTTATTTTCATAGTGGTGATTTCAGTACTCTCTGAAATCAGTACTTAAACGAGAAATCGGTCGGTTTCAGAACACGAGAAAATCGGTTCAGACATCGGTACTCTCTGATTTCTGTAGTTTAACATATTTAGTAGTTAATTCCCTGTCTAGTACATTTCTATTAGTCCCTTTCTACAAAAATTACTGAATATTTTACAAAAATTACAAAAGTGCATTTCATCTGAAGAAAATGATTTAGATGTTATTTTCTTTGGTTTGTCAGTTTGTTTTAAGAAACAAACCAAATGTGTGTAAAATTATGCAGTTTATTTGATGTTTTGCAAACATTTGGACTTTATTTCAAATATTACTAACGCATTTGTCTTTGTTTGTGTAACTTTTAGAAGTGTGATGATAAAACTGAAAGTTATAAGCCTAGATTTGAATTTATTTTGTGTCAGCATTGCAGTGCTTGGGAAAAAATTCAAATAGAACACAAATTATCCAGATAAATTGTAAAATCGAAATAAACCCGTGCAAAACAAGCAAATTGTTGCCGACCAATCGTGGTTTCAGTTAAAAATCTGATCCATGAGTTACAGTTCACCATCACAGCTCTATTCGTTATCCCACTACACCGATAGCCACCCTGAACTTTGTCATTACAGGTTCAGTTTTGTCTATAATAAAAAATGTGCCCTTGATCCCAGCAAATCTCACACATACCAACAATCACAAACAATTAATGTGCAAATAAAATTTAACAAGGCATAATAATTAACTACATAAAAGTTTACAACTAAGCATTATTCTGCTAAGCATTATAATTAAATAAGTCAAAATTACTCTACAAAAAAAAAAGAAAAATAAATCTTTTTGCGAATTAAGATATACTTAAGATAAGTTGACCAAATAAATTAATAGTGACCAATTCATCAAGATATTGAATATTATTGATCGAAGTTGATTTAAAACATAAAGTTTACCCTGAGTTTTAATAATACTTAGCTTTAACTATTTTTTTTTTTATAAAATGGACTTATCTTCCTTTCAGAATTAACGTCTCAATTGTTTTGCAAGAAAGATAAAAAATGAAATAGATGTCAAAGGTTGAAATGACAATTTTGCTCTAACACTATTGATTTCTTTCCTTAATTTTTATTTTAAATTAAAGTAATTATAAAGAAGGGGAAAAAAAATTAATTGACTGTGGATTTATAAATCCATTATTTAAGGAGGTCAGGCATCATTTTAGAATGTCTTTCTTTAGAACTGATAATTTGAGATTTAAAACTTGCTTCCGACATAAGGTATTTTATGTAGGAGATGACAAGTCAGAGAGAACGTAAATGAGTCCCTTTCGAGAACCATACGTATCAGGTATTTATTAAAAAAAAACACTTTTCTAAGAAATTTAAGTAAAATGGAATTTTTAACTTCCTACATTGAATGAAACTGATAATATGGCTCGCTCATAACTGCAAACGGTTGCTAAATATAAGAACATCTATCTGTCACTAGAACAGCGTTGAAAATGAAGCCTCAAGGAAAGATGTTGCAATCAAACTTATTATCCGTCACTTGTGTCTTTCCATAGATGGATCCATTACCTATTGGATCTTCTGTATGGTGGAGCTTGAAAAACGCTCATCTCAAGACTTAACTGTGTGAGAGGCTGTGTCCGATTTTGGAGTAATATCGGAGAAACAGGGTAGCCCACTAGCTTATGTGCTCGTCTATGGAGTGGTAAATGGAGTCAATGCCCACTCTGGCCCTTCATTTATTCACTCGTGAGATAAAAAAAATCTGAATACGTCGTCTTTCGTAGAGGACGTTAAACCGTAGGTCCCCAGCCTCTACAATGTCAGATAACACTTGATAAAGGTAATGTTTAGGGGATAGGATTAGAAGGATTGTGAAACGAAGGCGTTCAGGCCCAGCCCCTTACCACCTCCTCTTTCGTTTGTCCCTGTATGAAGCAGGTTAAAAGGGTAACCTCACGACGATCGAAAGTCACAATGGAGTGCTAGAGGCTACTAGAGGCGCATAATCACTCCATTACTACCCCTAACCTTTCAATATAGAATATATTGGGTTTTGAGTTGGGTTTGTTGAATTGAATATATTGAGTTGGGTTTTTGACTCTGACGAAGACCGCTTGTTACGGTTGAAAGATCTTAGTCTTGTTTTCCCATTTCTTATTGTGGTTTGATCATTGATTGTTGTTTCACGTGTTTATGTGAAATCTTTTTATAGAATATATTGGGTTTCTTCCCGTCATAAGTGCAAATATCTGTGATCGAAAAGTAATCTAAAAAACTATCAGTTCTATTGTCTCTGAATCAGGATATAGTTTAAACAGCATTGTTTGTTTTTTTAGTAGAGCCGACTTTTTTTAACACTAACGAATATTGAAGGAATAAAGATTTACAATAAAGTCAATTTAGGTGACAAAATCTTAGCTATATTGAAACATTAAATATATAAAAGGAGTAAAATCTAAATTGAAATTCAAATTGTTTTTGCCTTGTGTTTAATCAAAGTGCGCGATTTATTATTTAGGATTAAATCTTTAAGCTTTTAAATACTGGGTTTTGATTAAACTACAGTTTATTGTGATAAATCAACTCAACTGGAGACAAATGTGACAGAAAACCCTTTCAATTATTTAAGCAAGGCCCATGGAATCTGAAAATATAGATTGTGCAGGCCATATATAATTCATGCAATAAGGGAAACAAAACTTGACCACTTAGGGAGACATTGAAAAAGAAAACATTGTTTTGTTACAAAAAGCGAACATTTATAAAAGCTAAAATTACTTTGTTATTTATCTTTAACAAATTATTGTTTTATCTTATTAAAAATTCAACGTAAATACATTTAAATATTAATTTAACTTTAATACTTTATATAAGATTACTTTATTAAAATTAATGGGTAGATTTATTCAAATTTCAGTATAAATGTAGTTTATGAAAAAAAACCTTAATAATATATATATATATATATATATACAATTATAAACGAAAAACGGTCCGGCAGGACAGAAACACTTAAAATAAACAGTGACACATAGACTGAAACATAACAAAAGACTCACTTTTCAATATTTCGACCGCCATGAGTCTTTGTTATGTTTCAGTCTATGTGTCACTGTTTATTTTAAGTGGTATATATATATATATATATATATATATATATATCAATGATCAAACTACAATATGAAATGGGAAAACAAGACAAAGATCTTTCAACTGCAACAAGCGGTCTTCGTCAGATCAAAAACCCAACTGCCAAACTGTCAAAACCCAATTGTAGTTTGATCATTGATATATATATATATATATATATATATATATATATATGTGTGTGTGTGTTAGTTTATAATCCAAATAAACAAATAAGTTTAAATTTAAAGAGACACACAATAGGAACAATCATTTACCTGTTGGCAGTAAGATAATAGCAAAACCAGTTGATTTTTCTCCAAAGCCTTCAAGATGTCACAGAATATATTGTCGTAAATAAAAAATAAATATTTGATAAATTTTAAAAATATGATCTTACAATTGCATCCCTACTCTTATAGTTTTGGAAAGGGTCTATTATCCAAAGTATGCTGAGACTCAGTTTATGAAATGGTTGATTAAAGAAGAAAATTTACTTTTTTGTATTCTAAAATAACTATCTAATAACCTTATTTGAACTATCAACCTCAAAATAAATATTTGTTTTCAAAACCTTTTATAATTTTGTTTGATTATGTTTTTTAAACGATTAATGCAATATAAATTTGATATTAAATTAAAAAAAAGTATATGCGCTACTACTTGAGAGAACAGAGGATGAGACAGGGAGAGGTAAATGATTACAACATTTTAAATAAAGAAATATCACCCTTCCCTGGGACGCCATTTAACTTAATGACCCTGACTGGCTGCGGTTTAGACTGAAATTGGGTGCCGTAGCCAAATTGAGTTTGCTTCAATAAATTTAGAACAAAACTGATTTCAAATATATCTCACAAAAGTTATAATTCCTTTTGTAACTTGAAAGTTAATTAATGCCCTCTAAAATGAAGTTCTGTAACTAACGACTGAACAAACATTAATAAAATTAACAATTTATACTATGTGGCTTTTGGCATCATCTTACATTAGATAAAAAGTTAAAGACCTCTCAACGTAATTTTCATAGGGTAAAGTTTTGAGATCAGTGTACTAGTATTATGTTAATAGCAGCTAAGTCTTAAATAATAAATAAAAAAAACTCAATGGGATAATTATATTGACTAATATAGAAATAAAATTACATATTACTTATAAATAAAGTATAAAATATATATGAATTATTCTAATGCAGCTAATATATCTCTAGCACAGTGTTTCCCAACGTGGGGCGTACGCCCCACAGGGGGGCAGTTTGTAAATGGAAAGATTTTCTGACTTAAAAGAAATTGATTTTCCAACATGGATGATGCAGCCGGTATTAGTGGATTTGGCTGATATAACTAATGTGCAATATCAAGATGAACTTGCGAAATTTCAAAATGTCGAGTCAGTTAAGGCTTTATTTAATATACGAGTAAAAGGAGCGATGGCATGGCTTTGTGATGAAACCGAGGCCAAATATCCAAAATGTCCAAGAAAACTTCTACTGCCGTTTCCATCCTCATATCTAGCTGAATTTGGCTTTAGTGCTATTAATGATATACTAATTAAGAAAAGAAATCGTCTGAACATAACGCAACGATGTCCAGATTTGGACGCAACATAACGCTGGAGATTTGAGATTGCAGCTTACAAAACTGGAACCGAATATAAAATCTCTGTGTACTAAGCATCAAGCCCAAGGATCACATTAAATTAATTTTCAAAGTTCTATTTGAATTGTTTTTTTTTTCAAATTACAGTTTTTTTTTATATGTTTGAATTATTTCTTTGTTTTGATAATAATTTCGTCGTAATTTCTTCTAAACTCACAGGGCATATCATAACATAGAGAAATCAAAATTTTTTACGTTTAAAATTGTGCATGGGGGGGGGGGACATAGTGATTTTAAAAATGTAAAAGTGGGGCATGGTCTAAAAAAAGGTTGAGAAACACTCCTCTAGTATATCTCGTGCTGTACTGCTTGCAAAGTGTATAAGTATTCTCTCTTTAGGAATCAGACCTTAGAAAATCTTAATGACCAGCAAAAACACCTTCACTAATGACCTCTAGGGAATGAAATTGAACTGAAAACTCTAGTATTTTATTTTACCTTTTTTTTTTTTTTGGAGGGACTGAGGGACGCCAGAAAGCTACACCTCAGATGCTGTTCCTCAAGGGAACATTGTGTCTAATGATTCTCTGCACTGAGAGTCCTAAATTCTGCCTAAATTAAAAGTATTTAGAAAAGGGTTCTTTAGTAAATATCTGACATCATATAGGCTATAGGCCGATAACTATTCTAGGACTATACTAAATGTATACTATATATATAATCAAACTCTCGTTGCCAACGTTTCGGTTTTATTTAAAACCTTTTTCATAGGTAGAATTAAATATATATATATATATATATATATATATATATATATAACAGATTCAATAACATATCGACCGTTTGATAGAATAGGTGTGTTATCTAATCGGGGTTCGGTCAATTTTCCAGGATAAAAAATTAAACTCTCGTTGCCATTTGGCAAAATTGGCCGAATCCCGATTAGATTCGGGTACCCTGACCAAACTCCGAGAAGAAGAAAAAGTGTTTGTTAATATTTTGTGGTCAAGAAAACATTATCGTATATATATATATATATATATATATATATATATATATATATATATATATATATAGGTGTGTTCTCTAATCGGAGTTCGGTCAATTTTCCAGGATAAAAAATCAAACTCTCGTTGCCAACGTTTCGGTTTTATTTAAAACCTTTTTCATAGGCCTACAAACAAAGGATAATAAGAAATCACATATCAACATCAAACATATACACAATATGAAAATGGATTGTTACAACTCATGAATATTACAAGCAGAAATATTTCAGAGATACATAAAACAATAGTACTTACAGAAGTAAGAATTTTTTAACTAAGAAAATGAAATTTACATTATTTAAAGGAACAACAATGTTAGCCGGACAAAACCTTCGACTAGACTAATAAGATAACATTACAAATAACCTCAACACTGTTCACTCAAGGGAACTAAATAAATCAAATTTCACTAAACCTCAGCACAACACTCCAGAATAAATATTACTTAAATTAGTAATATCACTTCTATGATTAATCGAACTTAGATCCTTTTTAATATATAACATCTGAAGTGTCTTCCTTCTTTGCTCATCTTTTTCTTTTTCTATTATAGTTGTATCTTCAAAATCGAACGTGTGACCTTCGTTTATTGCATGCCCAGCTAAGGCTGTTGCGTTACTTTTATTTGTTCTTATGGAATAATTATGTTGGTACAACCTTTCTTTGAGAAAACGACTAGTTTCACCATAGTAACACTTGTCACAGTCTTTACATTTGATGGCATAAATGAGGTTACTTTGTAACTCCTTCGGTATTTTTTCTTTCAAATTTGAAAATAAAGATTTATTTTTTCTTTTATTATAAAATGCCAGTGTAACTTCAGGTACGTTTCGTTTGAACACTTTTCTAATTGATTGTGATAAGCCCTCAACATAAGGAAATTTGAAATACTTCCTATTTATAACTTCCAGTTCAGCATGATCTTCATTTGAATGTGCTGGTTGCTGTCTTAAATATCTTAACCAATATCGTTCAACTAAGTTCTTCGGATAACAATTTTTCTGTAACAATAATTTCACCCTTTTCTTATTTTCATTTAGAAAACATGGACTACTTATTTCAATAACTTTTTTAACCAAATTTTGGACGCAATTTAATTTTTGGTTTATAGCATGAGAAGAATGGTAGTTCAGGATTCTTGCAGCACTGGTAGGTTTTTTAAACCAATCCTACCAAACCTACCAGTGCTGCAAGAATCCTGAACTACCATTCTTCTCATGCTATAAACCAAAAATTAAATTGCGTCCAAAATTTGGTTAAAAAAGTTATTGAAATAAGTAGTCCATGTTTTCTAAATGAAAATAAGAAAAGGGTGAAATTATTGTTACAGAAAAATTGTTATCCGAAGAACTTAGTTGAACGATATTGGTTAAGATATTTAAGACAGCAACCAGCACATTCAAATGAAGATCATGCTGAACTGGAAGTTATAAATAGGAAGTATTTCAAATTTCCTTATGTTGAGGGCTTATCACAATCAATTAGAAAAGTGTTCAAACGAAACGTACCTGAAGTTACACTGGCATTTTATAATAAAAGAAAAAATAAATCTTTATTTTCAAATTTGAAAGAAAAAATACCGAAGGAGTTACAAAGTAACCTCATTTATGCCATCAAATGTAAAGACTGTGACAAGTGTTACTATGGTGAAACTAGTCGTTTTCTCAAAGAAAGGTTGTACCAACATAATTATTCCATAAGAACAAATAAAAGTAACGCAACAGCCTTAGCTGGGCATGCAATAAACGAAGGTCACACGTTCGATTTTGAAGATACAACTATAATAGAAAAAGAAAAAGATGAGCAAAGAAGGAAGACACTTCAGATGTTATATATTAAAAAGGATCTAAGTTCGATTAATCATAGAAGTGATATTACTAATTTAAGTAATATTTATTCTGGAGTGTTGTGCTGAGGTTTAGTGAAATTTGATTTATTTAGTTCCCTTGAGTGAACAGTGTTGAGGTTATTTGTAATGTTATCTTATTAGTCTAGTCGAAGGTTTTGTCCGGCTAACATTGTTGTTCCTTTAAATAATGTAAATTTCATTTTCTTAGTTAAAAAATTCTTACTTCTGTAAGTACTATTGTTTTATGTATCTCTGAAATATTTCTGCTTGTAATATTCATGAGTTGTAACAATCCATTTTCATATTGTGTATATGTTTGATGTTGATATGTGATTTCTTATTATCCTTTGTTTGTAGGCCTATGAAAAAGGTTTTAAATAAAACCGAAACGTTGGCAACGAGAGTTTGATTTTTTATGCTGGAAAATTGACCGAACCCCGATTAGAGAACACACCTATTCTATCAAACGGTCGATATATTATTGAATCTGTTATATATATATATATATATATATATATCATTAAATAACTTGCCAACTTTAAGTCTAGTGTGTTTCTTACATACCTTCTCGAGTTTTCTGATATTATTCCTCCATTTTTCCGGTACTATATAAATCAACTCACCGAATGATTTGTTTTTATTTTTATTTTCCATATTTACACAGAGCCGACGTTTCGGCCTATACTGACCATTATCAAGGAATTATTTTTACAATATTTTTACAATTCATAATAAAATACTTATTTACATTAACAATCACTTTGCTTCATTCAAAAGATAACTAATAAAATATACTTTTAAAATTTACAGTCTACCTTATAAACCTAGTCATAAACTTGTGTTAACAGGTTTGTTTCTAAATACCTACATGAATTTTACACAACATTACAACATTATTTATATAGTTATTATGTCTTTTTCTATTTTTCTACATTAATACATTAAACTTATCTTAGTTTTTGGCAAAAGATAATGAAAAGCCTTCAACTGTTTTATTTCTTAATTTGTCACAGTGGCCTTTTGTTTCATTGTTGTTATACATTTACTAATGACGATGAGTATATAATTTATTATTCGAATAATCTAACTCATTAGACATGATTACAATTTTTTATTAACATAAAATTATTTATATTTTTACTAGTGCCCTAGTTTTTGTCATTTGAATTCATCTTCTTAAAAGTTAGTTTATTTTCTAAATTAATTCCTCTTTTTTTAGTTGCATTTGACAAAACACTCGAACAAAGTAGTGAAGGGAAATCTAAGCGTTTCCCTAAAGAGGCTTCACTAGCGTCTGTTTTAATCTCACTAGTGAATTATTCATAAAACAGTATCACTGCAAGTTTAAAAGTCCATTAAGTATGGCTACAACTTTATTCAACAATAAAGTGTAACAAAACTTTGAATTCGTTTAAAAAAGTCGAACCAAGGCGATGCTGATTTAGATAGGGGCTTTTTAAAATTGTTCTAAATCCAAGGTGCTTCTGAAAGCAAAAAGTTAATACTATCGTTTGATTATATCATTTTATTATAAATATATTATTGATGTTATAACCACTTTCTTAAAGTTTCATAATTTAACAATAGAAACACCGGTAATCTTTAACAATCTTATTGATTAACACAAAGAAAGAAACTTTATGTCCTAAAATGTGAGCTTAGAGGAATGTGATCGCTATTTGGAGATATTAAGTTTATTTTGTTGTTGTCAAATTATTAATAATATTATCAAGCTATAGTTTTTTTTTAAATAAAACTGCTTTTATGCTTCAAAATTAAATTCATAAGAAGAAAAAGTATTCTGCTATATAACAGACAGCGGCCTCCTAAATAAAAAAAGAAACAAAAAAAACGATCCATAATAAATGTTTCAGAGTAAACCAACCATATGTACACAGTAAATAGAAAAATATACATACGATCTCTAATTTTTGGTTTAACCATCCAGAATTTTTGGTTTCTCACTGTCGCTTTGCAGTTCGCTAGGTTTCCCTACTTCTTCTCTCCTGATGACGGTTAAAGCGAAAGTTAGAGACTGTAAGTGTATTTTCATATTTGCTATATATATATATATATATATATTTATAGGTGTATATACGAGTATATAATCGGGATGTCTAATCGGGATTCGGTAAAATTTTCTAGGTTCAAAAATCAAACTCTCATTGTCGACGTTTTGGTTTAGTTTTAAAACCTTTTTGATAGGTATCTTCTCCATACACTCTTCTTATATCCTCATAAAAACCCATATTTCTTCTTATATAAAGCCAATAATATATATATATATATATATATATATATATATATAGTCAATGATCAAACCACAAAAAAGAAAATGGATTTTTGACTCTGACGAAGACCGCTTGTTACGGTTGAAAGATTTAGTCTTGCTTTCCCACTTTCTTATTGTGGTTTGATCATCGATTGTTATTTCACGTGTTTATGTGAAATCTTTTTATATATATATAGTCGTTTCAGCCTCTGGAGTGATTCACATCTATTCCTGACGACGAGTACATTAAAATATAGTAGTGAGTTTCAATGATTTCATTTCTGTGCATTCTTTTGAAAATTCTAGTTTATTCAGTTTGATCAATCGTTTCATTTAATTTATATATATATATATATAAAGATTTCACATAAACCCGTGAAATAACAATCAATGATCAAACCATAATATGAAATGAGGTTCGGTTTTTGACTCTGACAAAGACCGCTTGTTACGGTTGAAAGTTTTTAGTCTTCTTTTCCCATTTCATATTGTGGTTTGATAATTTTATATATGTATATATATATATATGAATGGTTAACAACAGTCAAAATTCAGAAAAAGACTGATTTTGATCTTTCAACCAAAACAAGTGATCTTGTTTCGTTTTGGTTGAAAGATCTTCCATAAGTAATTTTTCTGATGTCTTAAGTTTAGATGTTATTTTTTTTCACGTGTTTTTCTAAAATTTTGTTGTATATATGTATTTGTATATTTGAGGAACAGTCTTTCGTTTATACATGTGAGATTAAATTTTCTACCTACTTTTGACTTCATCAGTTTTTTTTTGGATTTCTTTTCCAAAGCTCTTATTAGTCCTTTAAATTCTCTAGGAACTAGGTATATTAATTAATATAATATTGGAAAAGAAATCCAAAAACTGACCAAGACAAGAGTAGGTAGAAAATTTACTTGTGTGTGTGTGTGTGTGTGTGTGTGTGTGTGTGTGTGTGTGTGTAACGCACAAGCATGAGAAAGGTACTTTATTCTATTTCCCACGAAATAGTAATTTTAATCTTTACTTCTAATTATTCTACAAACGTATAATTTATTTTCTAATCATTGTGTTAATATGAATATTACTTTATGCAAATGCCATAAATTTAATAATTTGAAAAAAATGACATATTTCACTAAGAATGAGAACGTTTAAGATCCACTTAGAGTCACTTGTCAGATCATGCTAAAACAATGATTACATGTTTGTCATAATTAATAAAATAAAGATATCTTTATTCAAACAAATGAAACCATTAAATTTATTATCAATAAAGTTGATATTCAATTAACGTAGTATTTGATAATTCGTTTCTCCTATAGACAAACTTTACCAGACTTTGAGCAGTCAGTTCCGAGCCTGTGACGTCAGGTATTCCTTAATGATCTGTGCTCTAATAGTCTTGAATGGAGTAGAATTTAGAACTTCTGCGAGGAATCCGTTTCGCCCTGCTGGCTCCAAAACAGTTCTGAAGATTAAAGACCATAACTCTACGTTGGAAACAAATACATAGAAATAAATTATATTTGTAATTAATTTACGCGGTATTAATTAGAGAATATTAAATTAGGATATAAATTTTGTACAAGGCTGCATTAACACTTGGTGTATAATTATAAGTTAGTATGAAGCGGCGTGCACTCAGTTAATGCGAAGCCAAATTAGATGAATCACTTTGGGCAAAGAGAAGTGCTAATAATGTGACCCAGAGAGAAGGTCAAATGTCAAGACCAGTTGATAAAAAAGGCGATGGTGGGCTGAGATTGCGACTCGAGTACAGGGAGATGGCGTGGCGTGAGACTCCAACACTGACCTCTTTCTGTATTGATGGACAGCCAGGGCTTCATTTTCAACAGTGTTTTTAAATCACTGCAGCCAACACGCAAACTTTTAACTATTATCAATCTTCAGGCTCCTTCTTATCTTGATTTGAATTGGTCAATATTTGCCTTATGCAGGTGTTTGTTTCTTAGTATTCATTTGTACTTAAGTTTGTAATAGGGTTTTATGTTCGTGCAGTCAATCACTTGATGACCTACTCCTATAGTCAGAACTTATTGAACAGCATAAATCATTTTATTATAATAAGCGCGTTTCAAACAAGTAGTGTTCTTCTTCAGGTTTAACTCCTTGCAATGACAAGTTCTAAATCACGCTTTATCCTCACTGTCACCATAAACAGTTATTAAATCTGGAGAATACAACTTGTTTTAAACGCACTTTTTTATGAAACATTTTTTTTGTTTGAAGACTTTTTATAAATTACAATATATTGTAGTATATTTGTTGAAATAAATATGTAACTTTAAACAATTATTACTTTACTATAACTAAAGTATAGTGCTTATGAACAAAATTCGATGTTGAGATTCTGATAGAATTACATGTTTAAAGGTCCCCAAAGTCGTTTTATGACGTTTTTTGATGATGTCTGTGTTGGGTGATGCTGTTGGGTGTGTGTGTGTCCAAAAGTTTGTTTAAACGCAACAGTCTAGAATCTTTAATGGATCAAATTGATATTTTACAAAAAAATCGTCCTCACAGTGTAGATGAACTCAATTTTTTAAGAGAAATTCTGTATGATGGGAATGTCACTTTTTTGGTTGAAATGTATTTTTAGACAACATTATTTTTTCTAAACTTAAATTCCTGAGTCTTGAAATTATGAAATTATCTTTAAATCTACAAAATCAATAACTGGAAAAATCGTCAGATTTTTAAAACAACTTGAAATATTTTTTTATCAATAAAAAGTACAAATTTTGACTTATAATTCAATTCGAAATCTTGTGGAGGATACAGGTAATACCGTTTGATGGATGAAAATAAAATTATGTTTAAAAAAAGAACATTATGTAGAGGATGAGTTGAAAATTTTTTTTTCAAAATTACATTTACCATAGGGGAGTTAAAGTATATTTTCTGTTTTCAGAACATGTTTTTTGATGCTAAACGCTTCATTAAAAAAAAACAATTAAATTTTTCAAGAAAAAATGATAAAAACAATGAAATTTATAAAAAAAATTCATTACGACAAAGAGCAATAAAAAGTGAATGTTTATCCTAAACTAACGGATCACCTACTATACTCGTTGGATTTGTTGACATTTATTTACGATGTTTATATTGACTTAGAAATGTTTTAAGTAAACCTTATTTATAAATTAGACATGTATCAGTATGTTGTTTAAAATTAAGGATCAATTTAAGCCATTTTAATATTATTTTATGTTATCACCCAATAGTGTCAGATATTGTATTCATTTTAATTAATTCACCCCTACGATCGTAAGGCACTTAAATGCATATATTTTTTTAGATGCAACCTGAAGAAGGTCATCAAGTGTTCGAACACCTTGTTTAGTTAATTATAATAAACTTTTTTTTGTGGACACTTAATACTTTTCCCAATATAAAACCTGCTATAAAGGTGATTACATTTTTTCTTAAAAGAAATATGTAAATTTTCACTGATTATGAAAACATTTTGTTAAGGGTTTCACCTTTGACTAGTACAAGTTTTAAATTTTGAACAATTTTAGCCCATAAAAAATAATTTATTCAGCACTTTATATCAAATATTTAAAAATTATCGTTGCATTTTCAGCTTTATTAAAGTAGAAAAAGAAAGCATAGCAACAGGTGAAAGTGTTTGAGCTAAATGTTGGACTACATCGAGCTTATGGAAACACATTTTACAGACCTGGCGTGCGTGCATTATAGAATCAAGGAGAATTATTAAAATGCATGCGATCAGTCATTCATTCATAAAGCCCATTATCTGATAACATTATTGATTCTACATAACTTCATCACTGGTGTTAAGAATTATTTATTGAAAAAGTTGTAAGGTTCCATATGACGCCGTTGTGTGTTTTTTTGCTAAATAAATCATTTAAATTAAATGTATATAAAATACCAGGATAGACTGAAAAAAACAACTGTTTCTTTTGTTATTTTTGTTTTTTTAATGCCCAAACAAAAAGTGAACTCATTTATTATTTGGTATCCGTTTTACTAATGGGTGAGCTACATTACTTAATTGATACTACATTGGGAGCCTAAATTTTATCCCACTCAAGTGTATTTAGAGTAGGATCATGACGAGTATATCCCTAATCAAAGGTGTTGTGCGATCTGTGCCGAAGGATGGATGATACAGGGGTTACTGTATTATGAACGGAGCCTCAAGAGTACCAGGCGACCCCCATGAGTAAATAGGCTTACTCCGGTATGCGGCGCTCTGCCGGAGAGGACAAAATACTATATGATACTAAGGAGAAGGAAGTCCGGAAACCAAAGTGTCTAAAAGCGTTAACTAGTGGGAGCCAACCTCCCACAAGTACACCTAAGAACCTGAAGAAGACCCACCCGATGAAGGAGAAAGGAAGTCGCTTTTTTTCGAAATGTAGGGAGCCTGAATAGGCATTATCAATGATGGTTTGTGCAGATTATGCAAAGAAGAGGAAGAAACACCATTGCACTTGCTGACTGACTGTCAGGCAACTTTGCTGCACAGAGGTAGGTACTTCGGGACACTCAACAAAACATAGAAAAACTTTTATCCCTGGAACCAGCAAAAGTGCTGAGCATCTTGGAGGCGTTGAAGCTAACCGCTGGGGTACTTTAGATCAGAAGGGGGAAGTACAATAGTTTTTAAGACGCAGTGCTATAGTCACCCAAAAATAATAATAATAATAATAATAATAATAATAATAATAATAATAATAATAATAATAATAATAATAATGACCTTACATCATACAGATCCGGGAATGACTTCATAACGTTCCCTACAAAGGACGGTGACCTGAGATTTTTCATTTTGCCCACGTGAAGAGTGAACGTGAACAGTGAGAATCAAACTCGGCCTCTATCATTCCAGAGACGAGCACGTAAGCCACTGGGTTCCCTGGCCTCCCGACAGAAGTCACCTTATACTTTTTACACATTTGCTCTTCCTGATACTTTTTTTTTTGCTCTTATAAAACTTTTATCGCTTTTAATTTATTTATTTATTGTTTTTACCTTGCTCTCTTGATTTTAGCGTTATATATATTTACTTTAACCTTGTTAACTATCCAAAATGGACAACTAAAGTTCAATATAAACAAAGATACAAACATAAATGGAAAACACAGACATACGAACACATAAATGTTTAAGCTGTCATAAAGAGAAAAAAGTGATGGAAGCCAAGTGAAAGGGTGTTTTCTTCTCTCTCCTGATGATGGTTCAAACTGAAAATTAAAGAGTGCAAGTGTATGTTTTTCATTTATCTACGAATTTTTGTTTTTATTGATCTATATACTCATATATATTTATATATATATACATAAAACACATAAAAGAAACGAGAACACTTACTGGATCAATATTTTGAACTGAAGTTTGTCATCAGGAAGAGTAGAGGGTAGAAGAAGAGGTACGTGCGTTCAGGATTGCGAGTGGAAGGCGATATATATATATATATATATATAGAAATAGGTGTAAAATTGTTTGAATAAGTTTCTATAGTACTTATCAGTAATCTATATTTGCCTGATTGAATAATTAGTCTTAAAAGGACTAAATCATGTCATTTAAATTTATTTTTACGTTACCTGTTTATTTTAATTTAGAAATCTAAATCATAGTAATTCAAGAGTATTTAAACTTTCCAGAATCTAAGAATTATTCATTCTAATAATTGTTATTTATTAATTCTAATAAGGAGTTTACTTCTGTAAAGTTGAGTGTAGACCACTCCTTATTGTTTTTTTCTTTTTATGTGTTTCATTTATAGCAGTGTTTCCCAAACTTTTTCGAGTGACCGCCCCCTTGGGTCAATAAACCTATAACTCAACACCCTTGAATAATAATCAGATTCTAAATACTAAAAACTAAATAACCAAATGAGTAACATTTTAATAATTAAATTAAAATAATTACTAATCGAATATTTATTTAGAATACAATAGATGTATTGTTTCATAGCATATTTATGCAAAAGAATTAATACATAATAAAAGAAACTTAGGTGAGAATATACTTTTAACATAAAAATGAATTATCAAAACAAATAATTTTAAGAAACTGTTTCCTAGAAGTTTACATGTCGTGATTTCACTTAAATTATATTGCATGAACATTTTCAATTTATGAAAATAGAATCCCCTCTCCTTTTTGCATTACCGCCCCCCAATATCAAAGCACTGCCCCCAGGGGGCAGTACCGCCCACTTTGGGAAACGCTGATTTATAGCAATATCTTTAATAAGAATTAATCATTTTAACTATTTGTTGCAATTTTTATGACTGTAGCATCAGGAGTTGCTACATAGCTTGCTACAACTGGGATTCATATATTTGTGAATAATATATTTCTTAATAAGAGTATCGTGCTACGAAAATGTATTTTAATTATCTTCAAGGGTGTGAGATACCAATTTATACCAGGCATTTGCCTGGCCTCCTGAGAGCTGTGACCTAGAGAATGTGCCAAGCTAAAAATACATTTCCCTGGTAAACAATAGCATATAATTTATGGAACTTGCTCCCCGTCTTCCACCCCCCCCAAAAGGGTAAGTAATGACAAATAGGGGGGCTTTTATCGCTTACCCCTTTAGAACTCTCCCTCTTTCATTTAAGAAGATATTGCTTTTTTATAAGCTCATATAACTCTATTGATTTTCTACATTCTTCACTTGAAGTTTACTGCAAATAAATTCTATTATGTCATTGAGGGTAAAAGAGTGAAGGATCTACTATAATAATGTCGCAGCTGTCTGTATGTCTGTTATCAAAACCTTTCTAAAGCTTTAGATATTGACTATCATAAATATATAAATATAATTTTAATCCAATAAAAATAAACAATTTCATAACCACCAACATAAAAAAATATTCAAGTGAAAGATCTAAAAAGATATTGTCGCGTACAAGTATGTGGAATTATTCGATTGCAAACAATAGCAAACTATTAATTTTATTACATATGTTTTATTTATACACTAGACTTCCCGTGACCCTTTGTGTCACTGAGAAATTACAACAATAGATATTGAAATTAATTCACTGAACATGATTGACATGGACAATTTTAATTGTTGTTTCTTGTTATTAAGACACGGACACAGATTCTTATATGGCCCAATCATTTGATATAGTATTCTTAACATGATTCAAGATATATACACAGTAAGTATATTTAGAATAAAAATCATTTAAAAGTAAAAAAACTCTTATTTTATCACATAAATAATAAAATATCAATTGAAGTTATATAGACAATGAAATATATTTATCTCAAATAAATTATTACAAATAATTTATGTAATATATTATTACAAAGCTTGTAAATTGAGATATTCAATTTATTTACCCAACATAAAATAACATTAATGAAAGGAATGTGTTTTTATGATTTTACTTCAGAACATTCGTATTTTATCTGATAGTTGTGTTCAAGTTTGTTTCTAAAATTATTCATTTTTAACCTCTAATCTAGTAATTTCTTATATATTTGTTACATTTATTTATAATACATTTGTAGTGCTTTCATCAACGAGCATACAAGCCTGTGGGCTACTCTGGATCCATGACTTTATTTTATGACCAGTGTTTATATTTCGCAAATTTTAAATTATTTCTTTTTGTTACATGTATATATAATACATTTTCACTACTTTCATCGGTGAGCACGCAATCAAGTGGGCTACCCTGGCTCTATGCCTTTACCTTATTACCAGTGTTTATATTACGCAAATATTAAATTAAAAAAAAATTTTTTTTGTTATATTTATATATAATACATTTGCACTACTGTCATCGGCGAGCACGCAAGCCAGTGGGCTACCCTGGCTCCAAATATGGGAATATAGTGATAGTTTTCTTTTATTTAACATTATTCAGGTAATACATAATATATATTTAATTATATAAATATATATTATATATTACCTGAATTTAATTTCAGGTCTCTATCTCCACGGAAAATGGGCGAACAAACAAACAAACAAACTCACGAACTTTATATATAGAGATTATAACCGTGCGTGCAACTGTCAAATGCGCAATATTTTTTTTAAAAATATTCAAATTTAAATATTCTAAAAAAAAAATCACAAACGTCATTCTTAACAGCTTTATTCAGGCATTTTACTTTATGACGTCTTTAAAACCTTCAAATAATAAAGAACTGTAGAAGTGTAAAATTGTCGTTTTCCATTTTAAGATTCACTCGGCAGTAATATTGGTATCCTAACTTAAAAGTTTTATATTTATTTTTGTATATTTAAATATCTGACACGGTTCATTGGTCTAAATAAGAATTATAAATTAATTATAAGTATCATCAGCTCGGTTGAAGGCATTATTATTATATTTTCTCTATTTGTGCAATGTCGAAACAAACCAATAGTTTATAGTTAAATTTTCATTAAAATATTTACAATGATTATCAATTGAGAACTTATATTGGTGTCTTAATTGTTCAACTATTCTTAATGAGAATATAGCATTGTAAAATAATTTGAACAGTATTTTTTCCTTAATGTTATAATGGTTACATTGTATATAGCGGTATTGTGCTCTAGGTTTTTGATTATACTACAGCCATTTGACTCTGCAAAGCCACCTGAAAAATATCAATCTACTTTTTTCAAGTTTCTTCTGATGACGAACATCCCGTCGAAAATTCAATTATTTTTTTCTCTGGTTTGTAGTTTTATACTTACTTCGTAAAACGCCATGTAGTAATCTATATCTTTGTCATCTGCCTAAATTTTTGCCATGTTTTTATAATTACTCTTCTTTATTTTTTTTTAACATATTTATTTAACTATATAACTACACATATGTTGCGTAACAAACATATGTAGTGTGAGTAATACAAATAACTTTGACAAACATGAGCAAAGAATGAAACCCACTGGTTCAACTTTCCACTTCGTTTCCTGATTCTAGATCATCATGGCAATAGATTTCTTTATTTTACATTAATTTTTTTCTTAATTGACTTAAAAAAAAGTTTTTTTTTAAATTTTCTTTTTTAAAGACTTCATGACATTAACTTAGGTGATTTTAAAAAGAAATAAAGGCAAGGTATCTGTGCTTTGTAAAATGAGATTTTTTTTATAAATATTTTTATTAAAAAAAAAACTTCTATTTGCAGAAAGTTGAATGTTACAGTATAAAGAAAGAGAGGAAAAGCAGAAAAGTATTATACCTTCACTGTGACTTGACTCCTCTTGACCTATAAAATTAAATAGACAGGGGGTAGTTATACGCAGAATTGTATATACAAGTATGTATGGAACATAGAAGAGAATCTCTCTTTTATTGCGAACTTCTTATTATTGTTATTTGATAACCTGGCAGAGAAATGAAGTGCATAACATCTCTTGAGCATTCCAGTCATTCATATTAATCTCCCTATGTAATGAGTATGATCTCTCGACACCCGAAATTTATACCATTATGCCATATCACCCTCAAATTAGTTTTTATTCTGTTTTTCCTTTTTTTAACATTGTTTTTGAATTTCTTTTCATCTTGTTATAAGATATTCCTAACTGCTTTCTTTTTTCATTTCTAAATATTTCCCTTTAAAAGTTTCTTGTATCTTATTTCAGTTCCATATTAAACATTCATTCAAAATTATGCATATAAATAGATAGTACTTATTTTAAATTGAAACGTTTAAAATTCACTACTTTTCCAGAATATAAACTCATTATTTCTCCCAAAAGTTTATCTTAACCGAACAGTTTTGAAATTTATCCATTATATCATCTTGTCAGTCAGTTTTGTTTATAAGTTTGATCTTTCCATAAGTTTTTGTCTCTATTTAATTGATATCAGGTTATGTTATCAACATTTTTCTTTTTTGTAAATGTTTTTGGTTATTCAAGGAGTTCAAAGAACTATTTATTGATTGTCCTGTATATAGTTTTATGTCTTAAAACAACCATCCAACTTTTTAAATTTTTAAGGATTTAAAACAATTGAAAAAAAACTATAAAAAGAAAAATTTGACAAACATTGAAAACAGCATACAAAAAAAATTACAATGTAAAAACCAATTTGTAATACTGACAGATAATATGAAGGAATATTATATCCAAAAAATGTCTAGCATACTCTTGATATTGGATACTTTCCGAAACTCATAGAGTGGGGTACACAAATTTACGATGTTTGATGAGTTATAGTATATCTATGTAAATATTTCATGTTTCAATATCTTGTTCATAGGTTTTATAGGTTAGGTTAGGTTCAGTGGCAGTCGTACAAGGGAATATACATAGGCCGAACTTTGGCCCTTTGTGATACCAGATAATGAAATATTAGGAGTCCTAAATTTGGCCTAACTGAAGTGTATTTAGAGAAGAGGTCTTTAACGAGTACCTGACATCGTACAACCTCGGGGCCAACGGCCTTAACATCTTTCCGAGGGACATTTTTTTCACATTTTTCTCACCTCCTGCGTGAAAAATCTAGTACTAGAGTGGGTATTGAACCCCGGATCTACCAGTCAGTCATGAAGACGTTGCCACTCAGCTACCCTGCGTCCTCTTTGACGGTTGTACTGTCTTTCCAAATTCACAAGCTTGTTTATATTTGTACGTTTGCTTATTGTTATTATTATAAATAACCATAATAATACATAAACTGCTTTTACAAACCATTTTAGCTGATTTAGAAAGGTTACAACAGTGTCGCCATTACTTACATCTTTTCTCCTTTCTAATATAACATTATCAAAAGATTAAGGAGTAACCCTGAAACAAAATTACTTCTAAATATATGAAATTGTAGTCGAAGTATCCAAAAATACCCAAAAAAATGTAAGATTGAAAGTAACAACAATTTTAGTGAACAATTTAAAACTATTTACACTTAAAGAATGTACAATTATTGAAATAAAAATGTTAAAAATTACCTTACAATTAATTTTACTCCTCTGTTTATAACAATTCAAAATTTTAAATGTTTGCAATTAGTTTAGGACAATTAATGAAAATTCACTGTTTATAAAGTTCATGAGTGGTAACATTTGTAGATTCAAGTTTGATAAGACTTGGTAAGAAGTTTCTTATAAACAGACTTCTAATCACTTTTATTGTTTTAAGTAAGATTACTTTACTCTATTTCTGTTATTATTTCGTTTTATCATTGTCTGATAAAACTGTGGATTTTATTAATCACTTAGCCCTTTATTTATCCAAGTAAAAATTAGTTAGAAACCCTTTTATATGATTTAACAATTCTTATCATATATAAAACTATATACTGTAAACAAACTTGAACTTCTTGAACAATGAAAATAAACAACTTTAGCTGTCTTGTGAATTTCGAAAAATAGTTTAACAGACAAAAAATATATTAATATAAATATTAGTTGTTTATAATTGTTGTGTTATATTTGATATATATTGTTAAATAACGCCCCATATTTGACTTGTATCTGTTTTTTGTATAATTTCTCAAATTTCTAGAAATAGGAGAAATTATGCAAAATAAGAGATACAAGTCAAATATGGGTCGTTATTGAACAATATATGTTTGAATGAAGAACTGCTACAAACTTGAACAAATATATTGAATATACTATATAAATGTAATATATTACAGTACTAACGGTCTCATAATATCTCGAGTAGTAGAGATAAAACAAAACGGACGAAAGACAAGTGTATTGGGATTTAGAATGTAGTGGATTTGATTGAAAAAGAGGGAAAATACTAAGAGATAGAAGAGGTGACTAATGTGTGGAAGGAAGAAGAGAAAATACCTCTGAGTAGGCTGACAGTGCGGGGACTGGCACAAGGCGTGATTTATAGACGTAAGAAGCGCAGGCGAGGGAAGTCCTCCCATTAGCTTACACTTCATCCAACCCCTGCTTCGCTTTACTTAAAATTATCGAAACATTCTCTTGACTTGGCTTTTGTTTAAAACATTGTATAAATAGCATAGCTTGTATTGTAAATATAAAAGCGATATTAAATGAAATATGGAAGCAATACTAGTCAGAGCTGATTGGGCATTGATTACCCTCCAAGTATCACTTCAATCCCTGCTGTTTCCTGGCTGAATACATTTAATAACTATCACGGATGTTTTAATGATTCAGTAAGGTGGGCAATGAATCAGTGGCAACTGAGATGGGACCAAGGGGACGTCGGTAGATGGACTCACCGCTTTTTCCCCAACGTTTCTACGAGGCTGTGGCTGAGGGATCTCCAAGTGAATCACTGGCTAGCCCAGTTTCTTACGGGGCACGGTGATTTCGGGGCATACCTCTACAGGTTTAAGAAAAGAGAGGATGAAAGATGTGCATGTGGGGCTCTATCGGAAAGCGTATGTCACATCCTGGAGGTATGCCCCAGATATGCCAGTGTAAGATTTGAGTACGAAGTGAGGACGGGAGAATTCGTAGCGGCTACGTATAGAACTGCCTTCACAAGCCATAGAGATGACTTCTTTAAGTTCATTGAGGGCATAAGGAGAAAGAGACGGAGCCCAGACGATATTGTCACTGGACATCCGTAATCAGAAGAAGAAGAAGAGGATTGATTTTTTTGTTTTTTACTCTCTTATAAAGTGTTTTTCTTTGGTTCAAGAACTGAGTTTTATGTTTTGTTTCCCTTTTTGAGTTTTTTGACTTTGTGATGTAGCGTCGTGGAAGCTCGCCTCCGCGTGGTCCACCTCGGGCGTATCTCGGAGGCTATGATAGCCCTATCTTTGGCTAGAGCATGGTGCTCCCGAGATGCGGCGAAAGAGCTTTCACGTTAAAAAAGGCATCAATCTGAGTTGCTATTATACGTGATATGGCCGAAAGGCTGGGTACACGCTCTAATATCAAAACAGGTTCTAATGATTCATACATGATAATCGTAAGCTAAAATGCGTACTTTTTTTTACATATTTTTTTATTGCAGCTTGCGTCAAATCAATAACTATTTACATATGTGAAGGTGTTCATTTAATGAATAGGTGCGTCACTCATGCGGCGCACCTTTAAACATACCATACAACTATAAACATACCAACGACCAACGAAGAGTTCCATGCACGACAGTGCACATCATAATGAGCAGCTCCGGGCCAGAGGCCCACTACTGCTAAATTATCATCCTGCCTTTTTTTTTTTGTTTTGGTCAGTAGGCATTGTCAATACTGGGGACGTTAGTCTGTCAGGGAAAGGAGTCGTATTCGTGGTCCTATGGTCTTGAAGTTTTGCATTATCTGAGGTACTATATTATTTATAAGTCATCAGGTCATCATATTTAGTTCAGGAAGGGAGCTATTAGAAGTCATGGGATTGGGAAGGGTTGTTTGTTGGATTCAGGTCCCAAACAAGGAGATTTGGATGGGTGTACAGTTTTTTGTCTTCATTGTTAGCAAGTCGACTAATGTAGCAATCAATTGATTCCCAGTCATAGGTATCTCTATACCTAGAGTCCATCAAATTATCGCTCCAATTACATTTTTACCATTACTCCTCAAATGTAGAAGATTCATTCAATTGGATTAGTTAATTAGGTTAATTAATAATTATGTCTGATATAGGTTTAATTGTTGTAAATTAGTAGTAGTAAACTAGACCATTACTAATTATATTTATTTCTTTTTCTTTTTCATATACTGAGGAGTTGCAAACTGAATTTCATGATTAATTAATCAAAACTGTGATTGTACAGCCATGGTAGAATCACAAATGTTGGTTCAAGAAAGTTGATTCATCTTTTAGATTTTAAGTGGAAAAAGATGTTAGGAAGATATAAAACAGGTGTGCTGTAAAGAGAAGTGTGTCCCTGACTGGGCTCTCTAAGGCTAAGTTAAATAAAAGGCAAGCTTGCGTGTCCTCTTCTGTTAGGCTTCAATGGCTCTCGAATTCACGTGCAGGGTTCAATTTTTTTTTTGCTCTACTACAAAAGTTGGTTTTTACTAAAAGTTCTATTGCTTTTGGTGTGACTCAAAATCTCTCCATTACATAAATAGCTTTCCTTGAATGCTGTCTTCAAGCATATGAACAAAGCATGTATGTTACAATTAAAGATATTTGTTTCTTTAGTGTTATGTGGTATAACGCTTCATGAAGTTATTCGGGTATCTTCGAAGTCACCTTGTTTCTGACCAAAACAACTTGTATTTGGTTTGGGTAGAACTGAGGAAACAACTCATGGTCTGCACTATAAAGTGCAGTAATACCACACATGTTGAGAAGAATGTCCTTACCTAATTCGACTTTACAAGTAAATAAAAACAACGATAAATAACTTCTTGATATCCTTCAAATCACACTCGTAACTACTCAGGTCAATTCATCTGCCAACTACACGACTATGTAGATAGTCGTCCAAATTTTCGTCTTGGAACAAAAAGATGAGCCTTAATATTGACTAAGTTAGAGAAGACCATAGCTGTTGGACTTCGGATGTCATTCTCCTTCTATATGAATCACATTGCTCCTGTCACCCCTTATTTTACAACTTACTCTACCCATAATTTCACTACAAGTACTGTAAGCAATCTATTCGTAGTTTTCTAATCAAAAATTTTCTCTGGGCTGGTAGTCCGGGGTTCGACCCCCACCAAGCCCTCGATTTAGTTACGCGGGAGGTGAATAAATCTGAGTACGTCGTCCCTCGGAGAGGACGGTAAGCTGTCGGTCCCAAGTCTGTACGATGTCAGGTACTCGTTAAAGATCCCTATTCAAAATATCCTTTTGAGATAAAATATCTAAGGCAAAATTTAGGACTCTCAATGTAGAATCTGTAGAATCATCGATCAAACAAAAAGCTAGTAAACTTCTGACGTTATCACCCGCTGGGAAATCGGTTTAAACAATAAAAAAAAATCCAAAAGTTTAGATATTCCTGTTAACAAGGAAATCAAACCTCCGAAGTCACCTTGTTTCTGACCAAAACAACTTGTATTTGGTTTGGGTAGAACTGAAGAAGCAACTCATCGTCTGCACTATAAAGTGCAGTAATACCGCACATATTGCGAAGAATGTCCTTACTTAATTCGACTTAAGTAAATAAAAACAACGATAAATAACTTCTTGATATCCTTCAAATCCAAGTTCACACTCGTAAATACTCAGGTCAATTCATCTGCCAACTACACGATTATTTGTTGTTTTTGAAAAAATAAACTACTGAATTCATCACGTTTGAGAAGTATGCAATCATGAAGAATAAAATTTAATATAAGCAGATGCTCATTCATTGTCTTTTACTACATGTAGCGTTGGAAGAAGTCATGTTACGAGTGGGGACACTGACCTAGTCGCTTCTAAGATCTTATCCACGCTGACTGTCAACTGTCTGAGAAGTGCATGAAGGGAACATGACTTGGCTTATTCCATTTTTTTTCGTATCATCTTTCATATAAGTTCCTTCTTATTATTGTGTATTTAATTTATACACCTTCTTTAATATATCTTCAACACGGGAGGGAAAATGAAAAAACTACTCGTATAATCATACCACTTTCAAGATATTTGAAAAATACTGTCTTAAGAAATTGCAATTCAATTAAATAAATTGAAATAGAAATAGGTTAAGGTAAAACATAACCACTACTGAAATCAATAATCGTTTAAAACATTGGCTATTATCTTATATAACATGCACTCTCTGAAATAAAGATTATCATTTGCAAAAACCCATCCAACATATTACTGTTTCTGAAAAATTGATATTAGTGAAGTCTAGGTCTGTAGTTATGTCACCAGCATGTTGTGCAAACATTTACATAAACTTAGATGTGAAAATGACAATATTCACTGGGTATATTACAAAAACAAAATGAAAAAAATCTGGAGTGGCATTCACTCAACTTTACTATAAGTAAATGTAATAAACTCATTAACAAGTAACTGAGTTTGTTATTATCTTAATGGCACTATAGTGCACATGTAATATTAAAAACTATGGTAGAGGTTATAAAACTTGAAATAATTTATTTTGTCTGCTTATTAAAGTAACACTGGTTATTTAGAGTACCTAGTCGGTCATCCTACTGCATAAGCCCTCAGTAATCAAAGTTTTAGCAGTGGTAAGTACAAAATTTACATTAACTATTCTTGCATTCAATTGTTGTAATCCGCTATATAGTTCCTGTATAAATACATCAATATATTAGTGAAAATTTGGTAGAGTCGAGAGCATATTACAAAAGGCCCCTTCATATCCATCATTGTAGCAATCTAGAATGACTTATTTAATTAATAAAGAGTCTTCTATCATGTTAACGAAAAATTATTCCAAAAGTTATCATTTTAAATTGTGAGTGAAAAACTGTTTTAACATTTTGTATAAAAGAGTTCCACTATCATTATTGGTTTTGCCCAAATGCTTTATAGTGTTATCATAACTATGATTATTTGTTTGCCAAATTCTCAATTTTATGTGGTACTTGACACATAGCGTGGTCATAAAATTTGCAAATTCATTCCCGCCGCATAAACTCAGACCAAAAAAAAAAAAAATGCAACCAGGGGACTACAAAAGTGTAAATACTTAGAATTTTTCTAATCAATTTGATCTTGACTACTATATTTTAATACAATTAAGCTTATTGTAACGTTACATTCTATAATTGAATACAATGAATACATTTAAATGCATTGTATTCTAAACAAATTATCTATAGATCAATTTTTTCCTGAAAGCAATACAAAAAAATGTTTTATATCTTAAAACTCAATTATAACCATTATTTTTCATTTCTTATGGCTGAAAAAGTATGAAATTTATTTTAAGTGAATGGTGCTACCAATTTATATAAATTTTGAATATAAAGAAGTATATTCAAAGTTTTTTCTTGCATTAACTTTTTTACTTTAGTGCACTGAACTTGAATTAGTGCAAGAAAGAAAACCTCAGAAATATCATTTACTTTAGAATAATACAGCAGTAGATTGTTTTAAACGATTTCTGCTTGAAATACTATGAGACATATATTTGCTCATAATTAATTAAGACGCAGTTGTAAAGGTATAGTGGGGGTAGTTTTCCCAGTAGAATAAATGTGAGCGAACTTTTGAACCCTATAGTTGGATTCATGTCTCGACACGTCAGTCACATTCGGGCTTCGCCAGACAGAGCTCAACAAGATTACCTCTCCATCATGCTAAGGTATACCTTTTATTTTATAGTTTACAGATCATATTCTATGTTATAATTTTTCATCATTTTCTTTATGTGTTCTTTCACATGCATTATGTATATATTTTATCCACAGTACCTGTATTTATAGTTAAATGGAAGTTATTTTAATTCTTTTTGATCAAACTAATATCAAAAAAAGTCATAGTTCATGTAAATTTTTAGTGCCATTTCTTTGCAATACTTAAATCAAATTGATTACAATCAATTAAAGTTGCATTAAGTATGCATAATTAAATTTCTTAATCCAGTTGTCTTATATGATTATGCCAAGAAATTGCAATGAGCCAGTTTGTCTCTTCTCCGTATTTTATGCTACATTTCAATTACTCACTACATGGAGATTTACTTTTATGGGTTATTTGTCACATTCTGCAAATGGCATCTGAAATTTATTTATTTCGAAATAAATTAGGTTGTCTTCAACGCGTTACTGTTAGGTGATCAACAAATTTTTGAAATGGATATAAAAATGTAAGATAATTATCTAATTAATAAAATACAATAGATTTTTCAAAAAATATTATTTATAATTTTCTAGTTGAGAGCTTGATTTAAGCTTACGTCTTTTAAACTTTGAGTGTTAGACTCGTAAACTAGCCACCATCTTGGATTCCCATCTCCTCTCTTCTTCTCCCTCCCACTTCATCCATGCCATACACTTCTCCCTCTCTACACCATGTCATTCTCTTTCTTTCTCCTCTGCTCCGTCTCACATCCCTTTATCTCGCTGTCCTCTTACACTTCATCCCTGCTCCATGTAACAATATGCCAATTGTATTAGTTTTATCCTTTGTTTTCCTGATTTTCTCTTAAACAGAGAATGAATTATTCACCTGTTCCCTTATACAGATTAAATCAAATCTGGAGTGACCTGCATTCAAGTTTACTACAAGTAAACATATAATTCTTGGGTATACAATATATAATTTTCCATTTAGCTGATATAATGTCTAAATGGGAGATGTTTATTTGTCTTCATTCCTAGAGACAGTAGAGATAGTGATTGATCCACTTATCAATATATACGCTTATTTTTGTACATCACACCACTGATGCATATAATATCATTAGTATTACTACAACAGTAATAATATTTTTGAAAACCAAAATTGTAGATTTCGTGTTACGAAATAATTTCTTACAGGAGGACATGGATTTTGTTCCAATAGCCAGTGGATATCTTACGTAGTTCATCTGACCTCCTTCTACATTGAAAATTTAAGACAAAGTTTTCCATTTAAAACTTAAAAATATCCTTATTTTATCTGGAAAATGTAAGAAATATCAAAGAATATAGTTTTAAGTTAATTTTTAATTTATGATGTAGGATAATTATATCTTATTGAAAGAGTACATTCAATTTTGACTACGTTTTAAATTTTTGTTCCTTTATATAATTATTATACTGGAAATTTTACGGTTTCCTAGTATATCATTAAAATCACTTTTCTTTCCATTTGTCAAAAGTCATATATACGAATTCACTCTGAGCGAGTGTTATCTTTTTCCTGCGTGCTGTACTCTGTTATAAGGTTACTCTGTAAAAAATATATTGATAATTACCCAGTTTTATACACTCAAATCGAAATCAAAGCCGGCTATGCAGTATAATTTAAAACTTTTACAGCTGGCAGCATAACATTTTTAAAAACTAGAATAGTGAAAAACCTGAACATTTCTTAAAAAACATAACTGCTCTTTCTTGAGGAAAGAGTCCATTAGTCACATTCCAATATCATGGAAAGATACTACATTTAAAGTAATTCACAAAGATAAAGTAATTATAACTGATATTAAGTTTTGCTCAAGGGTGCAATATATAAATTTATTAAAGCATTTTATGAGACAAATCCATCAAACCATGAAAGACAAAGGTCTTCTTTGTGTATATAATTTTTGATAAAGGGGAAGGAAAATAATTTTATTAAATACTAAGGAGCTATAAATTTCCCAGTATAATAATTTTATAAAAGACCAAAAATGTTCAACATAATTCAAAATTGAAATCTTTTGTTTGAAGATTAATAAATGTAATTATTGTATATCCTTAATTATAAGTTATCTTAAAACGACATTTTTTCTTCGATGTTTTTAGAGAAAATAAGAGTATTTTTTTGTTTTAAATTTGAAAATTTGACTTTAATATTCAATGTAGAAGAAGGTCAAGTAATCGATGTATGTTCTCTTGTAGGTGATTATTTCGTATCAAGAAATTTTCACTTCGCTTTTCAAAAATCTTATTCCTGCTGTAGTTATACTAATGAGATTATTTGCGTCAATGGTGTGATATACAAAAATAAGCTTACATATTGATAAGTGGACCAATCACGATCTGTACTACTCGTACCTCAAGAATGAAAGAGTACTAAACATATCCCATTTAAATGTTTACATTATGCCTACATGGGATATTATATATTAAACACACAAGAAGATTGATATTAAGTTTACTTATAGTAAAGTTGAGTGCAGGCCACTCCAGATTTTTTTTTTTTTAAACGATCCCCTAGCGGTGATAATGTCAGGCGTTTACCGGTTTTTTGTTTCATTGGTGATTCTACAGATTCTAAAGTGGGAGTCCTAAATTTTGGCTTAGATATTTTGTCTCAAAAGGATATTTTGAGTAGGGATCTTAACAAGTATCTGACATCGTGCAGGCTCGGAACCGACGGCCTACCGTCCTCTCCGAGGGATAACCCCTCAGATTTATTCACTTCCGGCATGAATAAATCGAGTGACAGAGTCGGCATTGAACCCCGAATCTAACACTCCTGATGTGATAACTTCGCCTTTAGTCTATTCTCATCCCCTTATAATTACTATATCTTGATAAAAATATCTTTACTTTTATCATATTAATAGCTTTTATGAATATGTTATATTTCAATTAAATTATACTATGATAATTCAGTGTTGATATGATTGATTCAAATTCTATAGCGCTATATTTATCATCTTTATAACACTCAAATGGATTGAATTATTCCAGTGTTACCACCGACTGTATTTCAAAATACCTTCGCTGTATATTACCCAGACAATCATTAATCAGGCTGTTGGTATATCTCTTCATTTGAATTTATTTTGCATTTGTAATTATCTTTTACACAATGCGTGGGCTGTGCCATTCAATATATCAATCAGATACATTATTTAAATAGCATGCCTTTAATTCTACTATATGAATATACTAATCTGTGGATGTTGTTTAATTTAAAAAAGGGGTTAAATACACATTTAGTAAGAGTTAAACAATCCATTAGTATAAAGAAATATATTTGTGGCGCATACTAAAAAAATTTAATTATTTCATATTGAAATTGAAGTACACTTAAATAAACGATTTGAAAAATAAAGTAAAATAAAATAAAAATAAAGAATTTACTTATCTTACAGTATATGTTAAAGATATTATTTTTTTTCCTTTAAAAATAGAGACAAATTTCTATTAGTTAAACAATAAACAAAGTTTTATTATTCATACGTTAAAATGAATTCTAAGAAAATTGTTATTCTACAGAAATAAGAAAATAACATCAGAACAATTTATTAAAAATAAATTACGCATGATAAAATATAGCGTGGCCTACACCCAATTTGTCAACCAAATCTTTTTTTTATTACTGTGAATATATATACATTCTGTATGTATATACAGAATAATTGTTTAACCGATCCCCTAGCGGGTGATAACGTCAGCCGTTTACCAGTTTTTTGTTTGATCGGTGATTCTACAGATTCTATATTGGGAGTCCTAAATTTTGCCTTAGATATTTTGTTAGACTTTTTAATTAGTCATGAAAATTTGTTTCCACTTAGCTATAATTATTTCATTAGTTATAAAAAACCGAAAATTATTCATTAATCTGATGTATGCCTTTAATATACATTACATAAATAAATATCTGTAATTATTAATGTATTGTAATTATTATGTAATTATCTGTAATTTTAGACTGAAATTATTAAACTGAGGGCCTAAATCTCTTCAGATCAGCGCTCTCCTTGTCCATAGCTGTCATACTGTACATTCCATTTTTATATCTAAATTGAACTTTAGATTAAAATCCTTTAATAGTCTTCATAAATGTACATAGAGAAATATCTATCACTTCTATAGTTTTTAGGCATGATCTGACAAAAAACTTTATCTTCCTTAAGGCAATTGGCTTGCATTCAGATATAATGTGATCATAGTTTTCTTTCTACATTTTCTAGATCCCTATAGTCAAAAATTATCAGAAAACTCTCAAACTTACCTTTTTTCGTCCCCAACAAAATCATACACCAAAACCTCAAAGTCCCATCTGTCCAGAACTTAGCAATGGAACGTTACAAATTATTCCACAACAGATTACAAACCCACCCCAATCCACTCGCTCAAACCCTTTAGTCACCTGTAATACCCTCAAACCCCCATAGGCGCTTAAAAAGAAAATGGCCACGAGACCTTCTAAGTTAAACCACCTGTGAGGCTAACCATGTTATGGAGTGGCACCAACGGGTGACCACTCATTCCCTATATACATCCCCGTTAATTGTAAAGAAATAATAATTTAGAATCACTTCTTATAACAATTATTTTTGTAGTTGAAGTGAAAAAAAAAACATTTTCTAGACAGAGAGTTTGCATTCTTCATCTAATGTCAAATACACCTTCCATTCATAATGGGTTAGTAAACCACTTAAAAAAAAAAAATTGTGCTTTAGCCCATCACTCAATTAACAATAGGCAAAAACTTTAATATAGACGACACGAATATTATAGATTATGCAAATAATAAAAATAAGAGACTTATAAAAGAAATGATTCCCATTCAGAAAACAAAAAATGCATGCAAAAAATGTATACTACTAATCTATGTAAAATATAGTCTATTAATTAGTAATTAAAAATATGTCTAAGGTTAACAGTTTCTTTTTTGATGTGGTTTTCATGGGGTTTGTTTAAAAAAAACTTATTGACTTTTCAAGTCCAATATAGAATGTTCGTAAAACTGTCACTAGGAGCAGTACTATACGTTGATTTGAATATAACGGTTATATAGTTATTTCCTTGCAATAGTAAAATTCCAAGGTATTTATCTGTATAAATTAAATAATATAACTTATAAACATTTTTTTCATGATATTGTAATTAAATTCTGTATTGATGTAACACTGAAGATATCAACAAATATATACGAAACGTCGGTGTTGTATTGTTTGAAGCTAGATATGGAAAAAAGAATATTCCATATGTTTTAAAACTATATTTATCTTTTACTAAGCCACATTAATTATAAAATATAAATAAACTTTTAAAATTATTTACTTCGACTTTTGTTGTAAAATTCGCTATTTCTTTGAAGGAAAGGACGGATGTTCTGAGAAAACAAACAGTAATTAATTAATAAATGTAATTAAACGATAATGCAATTAATGTTGAATGGAAGTCTATTTTCAGAAAACGTACTTGCTAATCTAATAGTGTTTCATTTATCCTTTTGTTTAACCTTTCTTCTTTAGAAAAAATTTTAATTTCCTGTGAAGTAAAATTAAAACCAATTTATATTTTTAAAGAGAATTCTGAATTAATGTGTTAACAAATTAATAATACATGTATATTGTATTAACTAATGCATATTCACTAAACTATTAATACATGCATATTGTATTAATACATACCTTGTACGATGTTCTTGGAGTCGTTGGAGCGCTTTCAAATGTAGGTGTGATTGAAGATGGACTACGTCTGAAAGCGCTCCAACGACTCCAAGAACATCGTGCAAGATATGATAGTATTTCCTATTTCTAATACAAATGAAGCTATTAATGTTTCATTCCATTAACTTTTTTGATATCTTATCTTTCAAAGAGGTTTTTCCATTTTGAATTCCTCATCAAGCTCTAAGGGTGACATGGGAATTAGACTCGGGGATTTGTTTGAGGATTTGTACCCTCAAACAATCATTGAAAGGGAGGACATGGGAATTAGCATGGATAGCTATGGGTAAGTCTCTGAGCTGACCAACGGACGCCCTGTGATTCTTCATACGCAGGCTCAGCTTGGTTATAGAGAGCCATAACTGGCTCTCTATGTATGTTTCTACGGGCTCCAGATTCAGATCCATAAAGTCCCCTGAATAGTGTTATCGCAGTCAATCCAATATACGTGTGTTGGCATTTGTACTCGCGCACTGGATCGTTTTTCTATTGAATGTAGAGTTTTTGTTACATTTGTCATAAATAATTACACCTTCCTGCATGCCCGCTAAGCGTTTGCTTATATCATCGGATGTCTTAACAATATTAGAGAAGTTAAATAAAAGGGCAGTCAATACAAATGTTGTATGTTAAAGCCATATTTCCTTATGTCCAAGGAAAAACAAGATTCATATGGTCTGCATTTTTGTCTATTCCAAAATCAATATCTATCACCATCTTTGAAAAAAGACTAGTTGGTTAAATTACTTCTCGCTTGACACTGGTCATGTGTTCATTTTTGTTAATAACACCCACTAACTATAACTACGGTTATATTGAAAACATCGAATAAGGAACAAGTCTGGTATTAAACTACTAACTTATTGAAGGTTTTTGAAATATTATCTCGTCATATCCGAGAACATTAACTAAATTGAATCCTTGGGAAATATATTTGAAGAAGTATCTTGTTTAATATGAAGAAGTGTAAATAAGAAATGCATTCCTTTGATGCCAGTATTAATATGCAGCTTGAAAAGACCGCGACTAAAATATATGAAATTAATAGACCTCTCATCTACCTCAAAGTTTGTAGTGAGTGCTCACAAGGATTCAGTTATAAAAGCTTTTAATACAACATGTATAAAACTGAGATTTTTTTCACCAACATGAAAAAAAACATGAAACGTCAAAAAACATCAAAAATTTTTGAAAAATGACTATTTTAATAAAAAAATTTACACTAATCTAAAATGGTATCTATGGACAAGGAACAAAAAGTAAATGACTGTAGAAACATCTGGAAATATCCATAAAGTTTATTATAGAACTAGTATTCACACAGGTACAAAAGTGAAAAAAGGATGCTGATGCCTTTACAATGTAAATGTCAAGCAAAACTCAGAGTTGAACTGTTTACATATTATAAAAACCCTACAAACTTTAGTCTGTTTCTGACAAAAAACAACTATAGCAAGAGCTCTCGATTAAAAAGAATGAACCTCATGTCGTGTACAAATGAAATTACTGGTACTGTGCTACTCACCAACATGAATTTATTGAAATTACTACTAGTACACTTTCTAGGAGAATTACTATGTTTATGATAGCTAAGTCTTCCTGTAGTCATATTTAAAAGAAATCATAATGAAAAGTTAACGACATTATCTATATCAAAAACAAAACCAATAAGATGAATCTGGAGTGACCTACACTCAATTTAACTATAAGTAAATAATTTCAAACTTCTTGACAGCCAATTGATTTTTTTTATTTTTTTTTAACTTAATTTATGAACTAGATACATTCATTAGCTCCATCTACTTCTGTTTAAATTTAAAGTCGGCTTTTCAGTATAATTTAGATCTTCTATAGCTGAAGCTTGAGAATTTTAAAAAGAATAACTATGAATTATTAGACAATAATAGTGAAAAAACTAGATATTTTGTCAACAGTATAGCAGCCCTTCCATGAACAAAAGGGTTCATTGATGATTTTTTATGAGTAAAAATGTTATTCTTATTATAGTCCATATTGAATCGTTAAAGCATTTTCAATTTTTTCATTAAAACTAAACATTTATTTTATTTTAGCGGATTCACTCAATAAATTTTAAGTCAATATAAAGAATTTATATAAAAGTAAACAAACCAGGCAAGTATACCAGGTGATCCACTAGTTCCGGATGAATATTCAATTTTTATAGCGTTATTGTTCTTTCTAAAAATCGAAATTACACGAATTTTTTAAAAAAATTGTTAAATTTTTTGGCTAAATTTGATTGTTTTTTTGAGCTGTTTAGACTCAAAAAACAGTTTCTGAAAATAGAGAAGGTACTAAAATGCCCCTTTAGTTAATGTAATTTGAAAAAAAATACTTCATTTCATCTCGGTCATAATGCTCTATTTTTAGGTATAATTTCATTTTAATCCATCAAACAAAATTTTAATTTTAATATTTTATTGAAAAAAAATTTCAAGTGTTTTAAAAATCTGAGGATTTTTTCAGTTATTACTTTTGTACTCCAAAGATAATCCCAAAATTTCAAGACTCTAAAATTAGTCGTTTTGGGAGAAAAAATGTTTAAAAACACATTTTTTGCAAAAAAAAATCCCATCATGCATAATTGCACTCAAACAATAGCGTTCATCTAAACTATGAGCCCATTTTTGTGCAAAATATGAATTACACAAGTACACAACCTTTTTGATACAAGCATATTTTAGATACAAGATAAATTTAACAATTATATTTCTTATGTTAGTGACATAAATTAAAAATCTGAAAATATTTTTAATGCAGTAAGTATATATTTTGTAGTCCGGGGTTCGATCCCCACACCTCCCTCGATTTATTGACGCGGGAGGTGAATAAATCTGAGTATGTCGTCCCTCAGAGAGGACGTTAAGCTGTCGGTCCCTAGCTTGTACGATATAAGGTACTCATTAAAGATCCCTACTCGAAATTCACTTGAGTTAGGCAAAATTTAGGACTCCCAATGTAGAATCTGTAGGAGTCACCAATCAAACAAAAAGCCGGTAAACGACTGACGTTATCACCCGCTAGAGGATCGGTTTAAACTATAAAAAAAAAAATATATCTTTATAAATATTATATACAAAGCCTAACAATAAATAAAATAAATTTTGGGTATCGCATAACAAAGGTAATATAACATTTTCAAATATTGCAACTAAGGCGAACTAATAAGAACCTTGCGCCTGATCACTTCACGTTATGTGCCTGATCACTTCACATTATGTGCCTGATCACTTCACATTATGTGCCTGATCACTTCACATTATGTGCCTGATGACGAGGACTTCACCTCGTCATGTCTTCATATTATTTTTGTTTGGTGTATTGGTTAATGAATATAAAAATGGCCTACACTAGTTACTTACCATTGACTCTCTGTTTTACCAAACAGTCCACTGTTTTTTTTACTTGTGGACTCCTTTTAGTCCTCTAAGACCCTAACTCTTAGGTCCTCTATAACCCCCCGGGGATCATGTAGACCACGTTGAGAACCTCTCGTTTAGATCAACCCAAATATAATATTCATGCAATTTTTCGCAGTAATATTTCTCCCTAGAATTAAATCAAATAGAGATAAATGGTTCTAGAATAATGCTAAATAAAGATAAATGGTTTCACTATACTAATGTATTATGCTTCTGGGCTGATAAAAAACAGTTGAGTTTCATCGATTCAATTCACGCTAAAAGTTGAACTTTACAGTAAGTTTTTTGATTTCCGTTTGGAATGGAATAGATCGAAACTTGAATATAATATATGTAAACTTCTTTTTCAACGTAATTTATTTCTGATAAAAGAATACAAAATTAGTTAACAAAAGTAGGTACTTATGTAAAGTTATGTACAAAAACAAAATAAACAGTTACCTGATAAAAGAATTAAATTACATGTACTTTCTTTCTTCCAAACAAATAGTCGACAATGTTATTAAAATAACTGAAAACAATAAAGGAATTGATTCAAATAAAAAAACTGACACTTTGTAATGAAAACTCACCTAAGGTTGATCAGTGTAGCCAACCTTACATATATATAAGAAAGCCGATAATGTGTCCACCAAAAAGCATGTCGAAGAGCATGTAAAATGTGTAATGAAGAATTCATTGATGATAAACTAGGACGTTATCTTAAAATAGCTTTAGAGCTAACATATTTGCCAACATTGATCGATAACATTATAGATATAACAAAACAATAGGGTTCATCTAAACCAGGGTTTCCCAAACTTTTTCAGGCTGGCGCCCCCTTGTCTTCTAGAATAGAGTGCCAGCGCCCCCTTGTCTTCTAGAATAGCCTGCCAGCGCCCCTTACCCCATAAAACTGGAAAGATATGCCAAAAAGCCTATCAGAACTAACCTATCCTAATCAGGTTAATGAATATAAGAATGGTATTTTAAAAGGGTGAAAGCGCAGGAAAGGACATTATGTCCAGAAAGGGATGTTTGGGGAAAGAATGAAGTACAGTAAGAAATAGTAAAAAACCATCCTCTAGCTGTCATGCAATCTACAGCCACAATCTATCTTAACAGAATTGAGATTGCGGTCTACTATTTATATAGGTAACGATCATTTTATTCTTCTTATCTCGACCGAAAACTCATTTACTTCCGATCAAGGCTGACCTCTTAATCCATAGGACATACGTGAAAGAGCAGCTTATCTTTTTATTCCCTTTATTTTGACCGAAAACTCTCTTTTACTTTCGACCGGGGCTGACCCCTTAATCCTCAGGTAAAAGAGCGGCATATCATTTGAAATTCTTATTTCTAATTTTTATTACTTGTATGGTTTTTGATGGTTACCGCCAACAGTTTGTTACGACGATGTAAGTATTGTAGCAGCCAGCTGCTACATTAGCTACACTGTCGCCACCAACCATCTATTTTTTAGTTAACGCCCCCAAACCGCCTATTTTTGCGTTACCGCCCCCCAACCGCCTATTTTTGCGTTACCGCCCCCCAACCGCCTATTTTTGCGTTACCGCCCCCCAATATCAAACCACCGCCCTCAGGGGGCGGTACCTCCCACTTTGGGAAACGCTGATCTAAACTATGAGGCCTATTTTTGTGCAAAATGTGAATTTAATCCATCGAAAGTTATGAACAGTAGCTTGAAGTTCGAAAAGAATTCAAGTAATCATCCCTTTTAATAGGCTATTCAAATATACTTACTTTTTTATTAAAAGAAAAAAAAAGAAAAGGTATTTCTGTTATTTTAACAGTGGTGGCGATTTTTAAACAGAAGGCCGGTGAATAATTGTAACAAAGAGAAAGAAGGATGTGTGTAGAAGATTCCTTGTGGGGATTGTGAGTCAACATATGTTGGGCAAACAGGAAAAAAAACATGCTTACTCGTGTGAAAGAAGATAAATATGCGGTTAGGAGACAAAAAGAGTTGAATGCTATGATTCCGCATAACAAGAGTAAGGACATGCGATAAAATGGGAGGACGCCAAGGGACTTTTTTTTTTATCTTCAGACTTCTATCTTCTAAAGCGGATAAACCAAAAAATGCCTTGACTGTAAATACTTTTCAAATACCCCTAAACAGCAGCCCAGGTCTCCTTTAGTAGGATAAATCATTAATTGTGACTGTAGTTAAACAAATTGTACCTCTTGATTAATATCAACTCCAATCATACTAGTGATTTTCTCCTTGTAAGGTACGATTTTATTTCTGTTTTATTTTTCTATGTCAATATTTTTTGTTTCCTATATATGCCTTTTGTTTGTTCATATTTTATTGAGCTTCTAAAACTTTGTATTTCTTTTGTCTGCCTTCATTACTTTCCCTTAGCTTTCCTATAACATTGTTGTAACCTCTTTTTTGTTTAATTTTTTGTAGCTTTCTTATAAAGTATAGTGAGAAAAGCTTGTTTTTGATTTTTTGTTGTCACATTTGTTCAATATATATATATATATATATATATATATATATATATAAAGTTTTCACATAAGCACGTGAAATAACAATCAATGATCAAACCACAATAAGAAATGGGAAAACAAGACTAAGATCTAAGACTAAAACCACTTGTTACGGTTGGAAGATCTTTGTCTTGTTTTCCCATTTCTTTTTGTGGTTTGATCATTGATTATATATATATATAAAATAAATTCAAAACGAAGGAAACACACAGAAAGACACATACATAACTCACATCGATATTTCAATCATCGTCGTTATATCAATGTGAGTTATGTCTGTGTCTTTCTGTTGTTTCCTTCGTTTTGAATTTATTTTATTTAAAAAAGTCCGCTGGACCGTTTCTTTTAATTATATATATATATATATATATATATAATAAAGAAAATACAATCCAGAAGGAGTGATAATACTTAGCACATTGTAAATGTAGAAAAAAAACGTAACAAAGGACTAACTTTTCAATATTTCGACCGTTATGGAGGTTGTTCTCAGGAGTAGAAGTAAACTGACAGATGGACGACAGTCAACAAAGAATTTTCTGGTTAGAGAGTGAAGCAACGCCTCCGCTAAGGAGAAAATAATAAAAAAGAACCAAGGAGTCGAGATTAAAAGAAATATAAAGAAGAAAAGGTGGAAAAAACAGAAATATAAGAATATATATATAAAAAAAATTAAATACATAAAATTGAAAACTATAAAAAATAAAACAAAATAATAAAAAAATGATATGACGTGTAACATGTATAGCTCATATAATATATTCTAAAATTATACAGTGTTCAAAACACTAAAATTTGCAGTAGCACTTACTTTAATATCAATTGTCACGGCAAATAGCCACATTGTTAAAGTGTTCTAGTCCTAGGAAACTTAACAATGAAAACTTGAAGTTCTATTTACTTTTGGTGTCAACTGTTTTGAAAAATTATATACTTTAACAACAGCGTTCATACATAATGAAATAGATTTAATAAATAATAAAACTTTTATTTTTTAACAAATTTTTGTTGTTAGACTCTAATAAATAATGTATATATAATTTTATAATATTTATTTTTTTTTTTGTTTCAGGTTGGTTTCATTATGTTAACTGCATTCTATAAACTAATTCTTCTGAAGGTATGATTGATCCAATATATCTATAGTAGTGACGTAAAGACAATTTGACTATTAATGAATGTACGATTTTAGTGTCAACAAAAGACAAGTATCGCTATTATAAGGGACAATAATTTGGAACGTTATCACAATAAATGACTTAACAATTTTTAGTTGGCTTTTCATACGAAAGCCCCTTCTTTCAAAATTGTTTTTTTTTCACAAAATTTCATTGTTTTTTAATGAGTCTTCTAGAATCAAAAATAATTTTCTGAATACAAAAATTGTACTCTAGCGCCCCTTTGGTTTATGTTATTTTAAACAAAAATTATTTCAACTCATTTTGGAGATATTGTTCTATTTTTAGGTACAGTTTCATTTTGATTAGTTTATATATATATATATATATATATATATATATATATATATATATATATGCTTGTATCGTTCTCACAAGCTTTCATATTGAATTATAAGTCTAAATGTTCACACTTTAATGAAAAAAATATTTCTTGCTGTTTTAAAAATCAAAGAATATTTTTCTTTTATTATTTTGTTGTCTTAACGATAATGCTAACATTTGGAGACTCTAGAATTATTAGTTTAGGAGAAATAAAATGTCTAAAAGCAGGTTTTTAGAAAAAATGTGACTTTGACCATGATGCATAATGGCTCAGACATGAATAAAGACTCGGAATTAACAATAGGACAGGTGTGACCTGTCTGACGTCCACAACCGGCTAGGTAAACATATTCAGAATCCCCAGAGCTGATGTGATCTGTAACGCTGTGGACGTCGGAGATGTCTCACCTGTCCTATTGTTAATTCCGAGTCTTCATTCATTCCTTCATCGGATCATTCAGATGAATAATCAAAGGCTTTCGGTTAGTAAACGCAGCAGTCAGGAGCCAGGCTAGCTCAGTGGTTACGTGCTCGCCTCTGAACTGATAGGACCGGGGTTCCGATCCTTACCTGGCCCTCGATTTATTCACGCAGTAGGTGAATAAATCTGAGCGTGTCGTCCCTCGGAGAAGGACGTTAAACCGTCGGTCCCGAGCTTGTACGATGTCAGGTACTCGTTAAAGATCCCTACTCTAAATACATTTGAGTTAGGCAAAATTTAGTACTACCACTGTAGAATCAATCTTCATTGTGTGGTATCACAAAGGGCCAATGCTCGGCCTACGTGTGTTCCCTTGTGGAACTGCCACTGCAACCTAACCTAACCTAAACGCAGCAGTCTCCCTGTCGACACTCACGCTAATTCTCACCACATCAGCTTCAATAAATGTTTCACAGTCCAAGTACTAAAAAAAGTCCCAGTGATAACAGAAAAGTTACTCTAAAAGCTTCTGAGGAAGCCTACGTTTGGCTTCTAGAAGCTTAAATTCTGGCTTGAATTTAAACCATTAGTTTTTTTTTGTAACTTATATGATAATTTTATTATTATTATATTTTCTTAAAGTTTTATAATAATATATATATTTAATTTTAAAGACTTATGTTTTAGTTGAAATATTTTAGTAATTTTTCTGATTTTCTTGCTATCATATATATATATATATATATATATATATATATATATATATAGGTGTGTTCTCTAATCGGGGTTCGGTCCGATTAGAGAACACACCTATTCTATCAAACGGTCGATATATTATTGAATCTGTTATATATATTGCTTTCATTTGGGAAATAATATTTTGTTTATATACCAATATACTAACTAAATGTATCTGAACAGGGAATATGTTCTTTTTCAGGAAACACATAATCAAGTAACTTGATGAAATGAAAAACAACCCGCCACTCTTGATTTCATAAACCTTCTTTTTAACTTAATTCCATTGAAATATTTCACATGTTTGCATGCCACACATCTTTTTTATGTCTGAATTGTTTGAAACATACGATGTGAGAGCAAATGAAAAAAAAGAAAAACACAGAACAATGTGGATTCTGGAAGGGTAGGGTGGAATATGAAAAATGCAAGTAAGCGCCCCGGAGAGGAAATCACTTGGATAATTCAGGCTGCTGCCAGAGTAGCACGTTTAAATTCCCCATCCACTTCTCCTACTTTCTCCGCATTTATTATTTCTTATCTTTTCTTTTACTATACTCTTTTATATAGTTTAGTATTATTGTTGTTCTTGTTTTTTTAATTATATAAAAATTTGTTTATCTGCCTCATTTCTTGTAAGTTGAGTGATATTCATAGCAGTATTCGAAACAATATGATTTATCCTATGCTAATGGAAAGATGGATATTTTAGTCACTGTATCACTTGTTCTTTTACTTTCTCTCAAGATGGTTATTATTATTATTATTATCTGAGGGTGACTATAGCACTGCGTCATAAAAACTATTGTACTTCCCTCCTTCTGTACTAAAGTACCCCAGCAGTTAGCTTCAACGCCTCCAAGATGCTCAGCACTTTTGCTGGGTCCAGGGATAAAAGTTTTTCTATAATTTTCTTGAGTGTCCCGAAGCACCTACCTCTGTGCAACAAGGTTATCTGACAGTCAGCCAGCAGGTGCAACAGTGTTTCTTCCCCTTCTTTGCAGGATCTGCACAAAACATAATTCATAATGCCCATTCAGGCTCCCTACTTTCGGTAGAAAGTGATTTCCTTTCTCCTTCGTCGGGACAGTCTGTTTTGGGGTCCTTAGGTGCACTTGTGGGAGGTGGTTTTCACTAGTTAGCGCTTTTAGACCCTTTGCGGACTTCTTTCTCCTTAGTATCATACAGGGGAAAATCAGGTTTATTTAAAAACAGACTAATAATGAATAATAACGCTGGGTGTTTTATGATCCTTTTATGATTCTCTTGTTACTGAATTTTTTTGTTTGTTTGGTTTGTTTTCTATTGGTTGGTATCCATTGATGTATTTGTCTTGCTTTAAGTATGTCGTTAATAAATTGTTTTTTAGCCTTGAAAATGACAAACAACTTTTGGCGAAACGTCAGCATTTAATCAGGAGTTGTATTTTTATAACCGAAATACTTAAGAACCCCTTCTGTGAATTTCATATATATTGTGTTAATACTTAAATACCAATTATGTTTAGCTAAAGTTAACACATCATTCATTGATTGTTAGGCGTTACGGAGTTCACCAGGCCAGATAGCGACCATATATACTCTGAAATATACATGAACCAGGCTTCATTTATCTAATACAGTAAAGTTACATCTGTTTGTTAGTTCGTTAGGAGTGGGTAACCCCCTGGCAAGAGTGCCAAACATGACACTACATTAGCTTGTTTCTGGCACTCAAAACCCTCTCCTGTAATCCTCCATTTAACGACCTTTTATTTCTCAGATAAATACTTACTTAGTAGATGCATCTCAGATAAATAAATAATTTTGCATCATAAAATGATAATAAAAATAAAATAAGAAATGAATTATATTAATAATTTGATAAACAAACGCATCATTATCATAAAATGTTTAATAGATTATATATTCACATTTCTTTTGTAAATATTACAAATTATCATTTAATTAATGTAAAATTTGATTTAATTGTTTGACCATTGTAATAGATATGGTAAATAGACTTGACTTTACAAAATATTCCAGTTAACATGATAATTCAGACAACCTTTAAAAGAAATAGATTTAGAGTTTACTTTTATTAATTTATAATATTTTGACTAATGAATTCAAAGTATTGTATATATTAATTACACACCTTTTATTTTTTCAGAAATAGTTTAATAAACTTCTTTGTATGTTAGAATTATGTTTATATAAGATAAACTGATAGAAGGGGACTATTTTATTATAATGAAACAATTTAGATGGCATTGTTTAAAGCTTAGTCATGCTAAAAAAGATTAATACGCCATTACCTCCTAGTTCAGTATTCCGTGTCTCTTTAAACGTGTTTACTGTGTCATCCAGTTAATTACTTCAATAATACTTCAAATAGTAAGTACAAATTCCTTTTTAACTTATTTTTGTTTTTTTACTTAATTAGTTTAATGTTAAATATTATTATTTTCATAATTAGCAATTAAATAAAACGATTCCACAAACTAAATGAACTAAACCTTTAAACTGAAACCTTAAACAAGGTTATCTGTTTAAAAACCATTATAAAACCACTCTTTATGTTTTTCATCTAAATTTCCTTGTTAATCTTTATTTTCAGTGTTGAACATTGTTAAACTTTGTAATCAATGTAGCCTGATAAGATAAAACTGCAATATTTTTGGGTTAAGTTAGAATTTTAATTTAAAAGTTTAACTTAAAATTTTAAGTTAAAGTTAAAAGTTTAATTTAAAATAGATCTACTTTCATTTAAAATAGCTCAAGTTTAATTTAAAATAGTTCAATTTTAATTTAAAATAAGTATAGTTTTTCTATATTACTCAAAATTATTAATAGACCAAATATAAAATAAAATAATATAATTCTAAAGAAAACCTTTGTATAAATTTCTTCCTTCACTGTTTTAATAACAATAGTTTACTTACTTGGATATCAATATTTTAATTTTACCTTGGTGATTTTAAGAAACACTTTATTTTACATATATTCATATTATTTTTTCAAGCAGCATCAGTATACATTTTTATAAAACCTTTTATTTCTTCATTATTTTTTACTTTTAAGCTTAAAAATAGCTACAATATACAGCCAAAATAGAAATTCAGGTAATATTTCAACAAAGAAGTGAAAGAAAAAAAAATCTATCAGGAATTCATTATTATTAAACCAAACTCCAACTTTTTCTGGTAAAGTTAAAATAATCCAGGTTTAATTTCAACTTCAGTGTAGTATATATGTATTTTTAAGTTCATATTTAAATTTTAAATATAAATTTGAACAATATTAAATTAAACTTGGATAATTTTAATTTCAGCCTGAATTATTACAAATTAGACTTGAATTCTTTTAAATTAATGTTTGATTATTTTAAATTAAACTTGAATTATTTTAAATTAAATTATTTTAAATTAAAATAAATTTTTTAAATTAAAGTTGGGTTATTTTAAGTTAACCTCAAAGTGTTTTAGTAGTTTTTGTATATATTTGAAGACCATGAAATATATACCTGATGTAAAATCAGTGATGCAGTAACAGAAGTCCCACTAATAATCTATCAGAAGGAGTCATATACTGAAGTTCCTTTAAAAATTATTAAAAAGTGGCCTAATCCTACCTAACTTGAAAAGATTTTTCTTCTGTCGGACTGAAGATGTTTTTACGTGACTGACGTTTACTTTCGAAAATAGCCTAACTCTGTCAAGTTTTTGTTCAAGGGTTTCTACTGGATGGATATGTCTGTTGTTTTCTTTTGAAAGTTGTAAACTTTTGTTGTAATTTAGACGTTTTTTCGAAGATGTATCCTGTGCTTTTTACTGTTCTAGTGAATTTATCAAAAAAATTTTTGGTTAGCACGTGGAAGAATTTTTTGTCAGAGATTTCACCAGTTTTGACACACACTCATCAAAAAGGTTGTCCACCTCTGTCCTAGGATTGGGTATAGACTTCCAAAATAATATATATTATAAAACTAAATGAACCAGGCAATAAATACAATAAATTGGAAAATTTAATAAAATTTATAGCACTTATACAGTAGTTGGGGAACAGTTTAGCCCAGTGGCAACGTGATCGCCTCTGAACTGGTAGGTTCGAGGTTTAACATTCACTGTGGCCCTCAATTTATTCACCTGGGAGGTAAATAAATAGCACTCCTTTCTCGGAGAAGATGTTAAGCCTTCGGTCCGGAGCCTCAAAGATGTCTGGTACTTGTTAAACATCCCTACTCTAAATACACTTGAGATAGGCACAATGTAAAACCCCCAATGTAGAATAAATCTTTACTGTGTGGTATCACAAAGGGTCAATGATTGGTCTAAGTATGTTCTCTTGTGGAACTGTTACTGCAACCAATCCTACGCAATAGTTTAATTATAAATAAAATAAGTAATTCTGTTCTCAATTTTGATTGGATTACAAAGGTTGGCAAATTGGGGTGCGTCCCAAATAGTGAAGTCTCTTGGCACACCTCTGGTCGTGTATTTGGTTAGAATTAGTGTTCCTCGACCTACTTCATGTTAAATTTACTACAACAGAATATTTGGTATTTTACTTTTTTGAAAGCAATCTGTCGTCAACAGTTGGTTTCAAGTAGAAGATATGTTGGGTATATTTCAATATCCTCAATCTACATTTTATATATATATATAATTAAAATAAGCAGTGACACATAAACAATGGCGGTCGAAATATTGAAAAGTGAGTCTTTGTTGTGTTTCTGTTTATGTGTCACTGCTTATTTTAATTATTTGTCCTGCCGGACCGTTTTTCGTTTATCATGGTATATATATATATATATATATATATATAATAATTAAAAGAAACGGTCCAGCGGACATTTTTAAAATTAAATAAATTCAAAACGAAGGAAACACACAGAAAGACACAGACATAACTCACATCGATATTTCGACCAGCGTCGTCATCAGGAGGTGCGAAGAGCGAAGAGTCCCACAGGAAGAAGAAGGAATCCGCAGGAAGGAAGAGTACCGCCCTTGTCTTCCTGCGGGACTCTTCGCTCTTCGCACCTCCTGATGACGACGATGGTCGAAATATCGATGTGAGTTATGTCTGTGTCTTTCTGTGTGTTTCCTTCGTTTTGAATTTATTTTATTATATAATATATATATATATATATAAGTTTTTACAGTAAAAGTTAAAGTGTAAACTACAGTAAGAATTGTTTACACTCACTTGTTTTGCCCGACCTTTTTTTCTTCTTTCTAAGTCGTTATCTCTTTTAAAATATCTCTCTTTCCTCTTTCATCTCAATACTACACCAGATGTCTTTTCCACTTGTTTCGGTATAAGTAAGACTCTGATGAAGATTAATGTTGTTTTGGGTGAAAGATCTTAGTTACACTTCTGAATTGTTTACTGTAATTCAAACGATTATATATATATATATATATATATATATATATATTAGTGTACTTTGGTAGCAGTCCTTCGGATATACATGCTTTGTTAAACACGACAGAGTAGTTTCTGTCTATGAGCTTCTTCTCGAGAACTTCGATTTGCAGAAAAACAGTTTTTTCGTTGTTAGAACAACGGTTGAGGTGGTCTGCAATTGTAGTCGACGCGTTTCGATCAGTGATCGATCAGTGATCAGTGATCGAAACGCGTCGACTACAATTGCAGACCACCTCAACCGTTGTTCTAACAACGAAAAAACTGTTTTTCGGCAAATCGAAGTTCTCGAGAAGAAGCTCATAGACAGAAACTACTCTGTCGTGTTTAACAAAGCATGTATATATATATATATATATATATATATATTATATATATCATCCCTTCCCTGATGATGATCAAAACTGACCAAAACGTTGAAATCCTTCAGAATATTTATTATTTATTGTGAGATTGTAAAAAAAGGAAAAAATGGATATGGAGAACAAAAGATTTGGCGAATTGCTTTATATCTTGCCAGAAAGGTGGAAAACCATATTCAGAATGTTTGAAAAATTTACTCGCAAAAGGACAAGAATAAAAATTGGCATAATTTTTACAAAACATGTTTGGATGAAGGTCTGCTCCCAAAATACACAGATATATATATATATATATATAAAGATTTCACATAAACACGTGAAACAACAATCAATGATCAAACCACAATAAGAAATGGGAAAACAAGACTGAGTTGTTGGGTTTTTGACTCTGACGAAGACCGCTTGTTACGGTTGAAAGATCTTAGTCTTGTTTTCCCATTTCTTATTGTGGTTTGATCATTCATATATCTATATGATAATAATGAAAATAACATATGATGTAATGGATGGATTAATTTACCACAATAAAACTAATTTGTAAACAATGCTCTAAGTCCTTTCATCAACACATTGTCAGAGAGCGAGTGAATTAAAAAATAATAAATACTTGTTAAGCTGGTTGATTAATGTCTCAATAATTGTTGGTAAGCCTGAATGTGTTAAATGATCCTATAATTGAAGAGGTCTTTGCTTCATTCCAATTAATCAACTAAAAGAAGCTAAGTAGCTAAATGAGCTAAAAGAAGATTTTAGCTCGTCTGTCCAATTTAAGCCATTTTGCAGTCAGTACATGGGTTCCTGTATACTCAACAGTGTATACAGAAGCCCATGTGTATACACAATCCTGTTAAATAAGTTACCATCATTACTGAACACAACAGAAGCGTTCAACTTTTTCATAATTGAGGGCAGGCATATCCTTCAAACAAGGACCGTATGGAATGATTAAAAAATTCCTTCTTGTGAACTCTTTATTATGTTATATCAATGATTGTTTCAACTTTTTCATGATATTGTTGATTAATTTTTATGGTTACATAAAAGAACTTGAAATTTTATAAATATTTTTGATTACATCTAAAAACTCTTTATTTCAAATTTTGAAAGCTCTTAAGAACATACTGCTAAAAACTGATTTTTAGCTTAATTGGATGAGCGGAGAAGAAATGAACAGAAGATACATTTATTGATTTTCTGTAAACGCTATACTTTAATTTATTATCATTCCTATGTAAAAGTACATCCAAGAAAAGAAGTTTCAAAATCACTACTATAGTAGTGTATGTTACTTTTGTTTTTCTTAATCATTATTTTTATTTTCTGGCTTCGTAAAAAATGGAAGACAGCATTGGCTCATAATAGAAAAAGAATGTCAATATAGTCGATATTTCGAACGGTTGTTTGATACTAGAAGAAGGTTAGAAGAAGGAAAGTTTAGGGCGAGAGAGAGAGAGAAAGAAAGAATGTGTTCCATTTGCGTGGATTCAATACTCATATTCATGTGGTATATGATGAGTATAGGTGTGGTTACAGTGGCCGTCCGAGAGAGAACACACATAGGCCGCAAGCCAGCCCCTTGTGCTACCACAAAGAATTTGATGAGTATACTCCTGACTACTCTGACGAAGACCGCTTATTACGGTTGAAAGATCTTAGTCTTTTTTCCCCATTTCATATTGTGGTTTGGGATTGTATAATATAGTGTATATACAATACTGAAATGTATATTTTGAGAATTGTATACATTCTTAAAGCATTTTTATTGATTGTTATTGAACGTATTTATGTAAAATCTTTTTATGAGTATACTTGGAACTCAGGGAACTGTACTGTCCTACCTTCCAGATATATCAGCATGACGAACAGGAAGCTCTAGTCATGTGATACTCTTCATCAATCAGCCGGTGCTCCAAAGCAGCATAAAGAAGAAGTTCATGGGAATTATCTAACACAATTGCAGAATTAGACTTACCACATATCTTATATCTGCCTAGTGATTTTAATTAAATAAATAACCAATCAGATCTTCCTAGTTTAAATTTATATTGTTTTTGTTAAACTAACAAATAATAAGTATTTGCAGTTATGAATTGTAGTTTTAATTTTAGTATAGGTGGATTTAAAAAAAAAGTAATACATAATACTGTTATAATTCTAAAGTTACTCTTTTTATAAATATAATACTTGCATTGTATTATATTGTAAGTGTAAATGGGGTAAAAGAAGTTGGTTATTTTTAGGAAAAGAAAAAAAAAGGAGAAAGAAAAATTGACAGAGATGGAAGGAAAAGACTGGAGTAGAGAGGGTTCAATAGGGTCTTGAAGGAGTAAAAAAAAACACATTCTCGGCCTTCTATTATGTTCTTTCAAACTTGCCAGCCATTGCTTTTTTTTTTTTTTTGAAAATGGTGTTAAGATATTAATTTAAAGGACTGCTTGAAATATGAGTAGATTTGAATTTTATCTTCAAAACTATTTATTATTAAAACAAGTAATGTTTTGACAGCCATAGTTTATTAGTTTAATGTGATAGTTCTATGATGAAATCACAATATAAAATGGGGGGAAAAAAGACTAGGATCTTTCAACTACAACAAACAATCTTCGTTAAAGTCAAAACCTCACTTGTTTTCCCTTTTTTCCCTATTTCATATTGTAGGTTGATCATTGATTGTTATTTTACGTGTTTATATAAATTCACGTGTTAGTGATAGTTGTATATATATCATTTAAAAATTGGAAAGACCTTATAAACTGGACACAATTCGAGTTCAAAAATTGAAGAAATTTCAAAGTTTGAGCAGGGTAAAAAACACACTTGAAAATTCAAATTTTTGGTCAATTCGTCTTCAGGAGAACAGAGAAAGGAAGACCAAGCAAGTTGTAGGCGCAACAGCAAGTAGCCGATGTCGGTAACCTTCTCATTGTGCCTGTATTTCATATTTATACAGGCTTTGTAGTGCAGTTTAATAATTTCCTTATTCGGAGTATTGACATTTACAGGTGTCATTTTTCTGTAACTCAATTAATGGGGTTTTTTACTCCTTTATTATAATAACCATTATTAATAAACACTTGTGAGGTCTTCAGTTCTTCATAGATCATTTTCCAGTCACTGCAATTTGATATTGTTTATTTTACGGGGCTGATAGATTAGAGCGCTTAAACATGTCTGGAGATTCACTATTACTATTAGAACAAAGTCCAAGGTTGGTGGCTTAGTATAGACTTTCGTGGTAAACTTTTCCTCTTCTTGATTTACTAGAATGTCTAAAAAGAGAGATGGATGTCAGTGATGTCCTCAATGGTGAAATTTAATTTTAACCTGTCCAACATTTTTACTTTCTTCTTTTGTTAAAACAAAGATGCCATCAGTATGTCTGGCATATTTGGGTTGTTTCTGCAGCTTTGAGAATATTTCATTCTCTACAAATATAATGAAGAAATTAGAAAAAAGAATAACTAGCGAGAATTCCATTTGGAACAATCCTGTCATAAGACAATAGGAAAGGGGCAAGCATCCTTGGTGCATATGTCTGGTAGAGTTTTAATGGTATGTCAGATCTCGACTGTCCATTTTCAGGTAAATATCTTGAAGGGTGTACTAGATGGTCGGTCAACGAATTAATAAAGAGTGACTCAACGTCCAGTGAAGGCATTCTGTCGAAGTACAAAAAGGTTGATTCAATAAAGCTCTCCATGTGGTTAACACTTCACTTGATGGTTGGTGCTCCCAAGATGGATGCCCTTGTGAAGTATAATGTCCGGTAGTGCTTGTAAACCTTGTCATTAGAACAACTGCTGTAAAGTCGTTGTCATTTCTCTTTCAGTTTAACTAATTTAGATCAAATGTAACATTTATCATTTAGATTTTGCTGGATTTTGTTTAAAGGTCTTATCAAAGTCCCCAAATCACTTTATCATTTATCTCTAATCCACAAAAAGTTATTTAATACACATACACATACACAACCACATATGGTACACACACATACACACATATACACACATACACACACACACACACACACACACACACACACACACACACACACACAACTATATATATATATATATATATATATATCAATGATCAAACCACAATAAGAAAATGGAAAAGCAAGAGTAAGATCTTTCAACCGTAACAAGTGGTCTTCGTCAGAGTCAAAAACCCAACTGGATTACATTTACGTAAACAGTTGGGTTTTTGACTCTGACGAAGACCGCTTGTTACGGTTGAAAGATCTTAGTCTTGCTTTCACATTTTCTTATTGTGGTTTGATCATTGATTGTTATTTCACGTGTTTATGAGAATCTTATATATATATATATATATATATATATATATATATATATGTTGGTATAAATAGGCAGCAGATCCTCTTTTAAACAAGTATCATTAAAATTAACCGCAGTCTCGGCATTCACGATCTTAAGACTGAGAGATTCGATCCTACGAACTAACCTCCTGCTAACAGTTCAACCCTGTTAGCAGGAGGTTAGTTCGTAGGATCGAATCTCTCAGTCTTAAGATCGTGAATGCCGAGACTGCGGTTAATTTTAATGATATACAAACACACACACACACACACACACACACACACACACACACACACACACACACCACATACACACACATACAAACAAACCAATTTGCAAAAGTCTTTTATTTTTTATTAGACTCAGAATACATCAAAACGTTTATTTTCTTTGAGAACTAAATTTTGATATTTAAGTTAAAGTCAGTACTTTCCTTTCTCTATATTTCACAAACCAAATAAACTATTATAAACTGGACGACAAATCTGTTACCTGTAGACAACAAATATGGTCTTACTGATACTTCAAACTATGTGTTGCTCATGTCTGCTGTAGTTACTAAATCTTATTTCATACTATTATAGAAGTCAATCATACTTTGATAATTGGTGTTATAGCAGCCAGTAATATGTTGTTTTCTTTCACTAACCTCCGTGCCACTAACAATTTCCAAGTGTAAATATTTTTATTTCATCATTACTTTTTAACAATTTTTTTAATTCATATAACTAAGTATTTGGTTCAACGCCCTTATTTATAATGAAAGTAGTTTTATGTGAGATCTAGCAGTAAATGGATTGTCTCACTTATTATTTGGTAAACTTTACAAAGTTTTGTTTACCAAAAATTAGTCAAGTGAAATTTATATCAGAGTTGCTAACTTTTGTCTTATTTAATTTTCTTTAGTGGGGTATATTTAACAATATATAAAATAGTGAAATGCTGTAAAATCTGAATCATCTAAATTATGTCCTCCCCAAAAAATTGGTTACTACAAATTTTTAATTTTTTCCTTAAAAAAAAAACAACTAATATTTATTAGTTTTGAACATCAAAAAGTTTCTAAAAACAAGAAAACACCAACCATTTGACAACTGATATTATTAATATATTGTAAACTGAAATCTTTATCAACAAAATTTATATATACAAAAAACGATATAAATGGAAACACGATAAAAATTTAGCTCTGTTTGAAATTATTCAAGAGTGATTCAAACATATCATAATAAAAAAAATGAACTTTTAATAAATATAAGTACAGAAAAAATGATAAAACATGAAAGCTGGAAAAAATATCCATTCATAAATGGAATAAATTTTTTTCCACCTGAAATAGTAATAATAAAAAAAAATAATTATATTGTTATAAAGACTTAGAAACCTCTCTGATACGTGTTTTTGCTCAATTTTTTTTATATTATGAAATGTTCTGCTTCGCAAGTTACATACGTATTAATTTAAACTTTTATGTAATCTTTATTCAACTGCAAGTAATTGAGTTACTTTCGGAGCAACTAAGTCATTGTATTTACCTTTTTCAAGTTGTGTCGTATTTCAAGTAGAAAAACAAAATTAATTCAAGAATCAAAGAAGATTATCGGGAATAAAAGAAGAATATTGTCATTTAAATGTCATTAGTAATTTATTTATTTTATTCTTTATGTAATAAATATATGGAGTTTTATTCTTATTATATATTGTTTCCGCTTGTTTTACAGTTTTTTCTCATGTTGTAAAGAATCCATTGATTTCATTTTGATATAGTAAGGAATAACTCAACTATTCATGCATGTTTTTGAATGCATGAGTTTGACTCATGCATTTCATTTTGATATAGTAAGGAATAACTCAACTATTCATGCATGTTTTTGAATGAATGAGTTTGACTCATGCATTTCATTTTGATATAGTAAGGAATAACTCAACTATTCAAGCATGTTTTTGAATGCATGAGTTTGACTCATGCATTTCATTTTGATATAGTAAGGAATAACTCAACTATTCATGCATGTTATTGAATGCATGAGTTTGACTCATGCATTTCATTTTGATATAGTAAGGAATAACTCAACTATTCAAGCATGTTATTGAATGCATGAGTTTGACTCATGCATTTCATTTTGATATAGTAAGGAATAACTCAACTATTCAAGCATGTTATTGAATGCATGAGTTTGACTCATGCATTTCATTTTGATATAGTAAGGAATAACTCAACTATTCAAGCATGTTATTGAATGCATGAGTTTGACTCATGCATTTCATTTTGATATAGTAAGGAATAACTCAACTATTCATGCATGTTTTGTGAAACCATATGCTAGCATTAGTTGATATTGGGATATCATTTATCTCAATGAACTATAAAGGGCCAGGGGAGCCCAGTGGCTGTGTACCCACCTCTGGACTTTTTTTTTTTTTTTTGTTATTGAAACATGCATCTCACAAGGCATTATATGTTGTAATATTTTTTTTACAACAATATTATATATATTTGGACTTAATATGACTTTGTTAGTATCTGCTAATTAAATTTATAATAAGTTACAATTTTTAAAACAGTTGTTGATAAACTCTTTGAAGTGCTTGTAGCAGTGAAGTTGGTTTTTGGGGAGTGGCCAGCTTAGTCCTTGGGTAATCACAGCCTTCATGAACGTTATTCTTTCAGGTATTAGAGCTGAACAGTCCCACAGGAGATGGTCCACAGTTTGTGATGATGTGTTATCGCAAGGATATGCTGCAGTGTTTTGTAGTTCGAATCTTTTCAGATATGCCTTGAATTTTCCATGGGCTGTCAAGAACTGGGTGAGTTGTCAGGTTATAGTTCGGTGATTCATATTTAATCTTTCTTGAACTGATGGTAAGAATTGCCTTGTAATAACGTCTGTTTGGGATTCTTCCCATAGCTTCTGCCAGCTTTCAATACTCCGCTTTTTTGCCCAACTAAGTACAGTGGATATGGAATTTGTGAATATTGTGGAGCTTGGTCCTGTTTGGAGGTCTCTTTTGCTAGTGCATCGGCTAGTCCATTGCCACATATGTGTCTTAACCCATGAAAAGTAGATTGTTATTTTGTTTTCTAGCAATAATAGCATTTTTCTAAAATGTTCCATTAAAGATAGATAGTTTTTATTGTTTTTTAATGCTTGTAATGAAATTTTACTGTCAGTTTTAATACATACTGATTGATTGGGTAACATAATGGAGCTTTCCAGGGTTCGTTACCCGCTCTGGCCTTTGTTTATTCAACCAAGTGGTGAATAAATCTGAGTACCTCGTCCCTCGTAGAGGACGTTAAGCCGTCCTTCCTAAGCCTGTATGATATCATTTACTCGTTAAAGATCCCTATTCATAATACACTTGAGTTAGGCTAAATTTAGCCTTTACTATTTCCGATCTAGAATGGTCGGCTTATGGTCTTGTGGAGCTACCACTAATGAACTGTACGGATTAGTTGTTCCAAATACACAGAGGTTATTATCGAGAATTAAAGAAGGATATCAGTCCGACATCTGATTTGTAAATATTGGCAGTAGCTAAAGCAAAACAAGAAAACACAATCAATATGAAAGAAAATATCTTTCTAGGTTGTTGACCATTTATGATTTTTTGTTCATGACTTTTTTGTAAATATTTAAAATTGGTTGTTTAAAAATAGTTAAATACTTTTTATGGCTTTTATAAAATAGTGTAACTAGTTTTGTGTTTGTGCAACGAAAGAGGGCAGGTCAGCTGAGTGACATCGTGCTTGCTTCTGGACTGGTAGATCGCGTTCAATACTACTCTGACCATTGAATTATTCACGCCGGATATGAATAAATCTGAGCACGTCGTCCCTTGGAGAGGACGTTAAGTTTTCAATTCTGAGCCTGTTCGATATCAGGTCCTCGTTAAAGATTGCTACTTTAAATACACTTGAGTTAGCAAAAATATATATATTTATATAATTTATTATTCTGTATTTCACTGTTTCGTGAAATTTTTGTAATATAATATTTTTTTGATGGTTGTATTGTTGTCAGTATATTAATGTATTTTATTTTATTTTTTATTTTTATTATTTGAGGGTGACTATAGCACTGTGTCTTAAAAACAAAACTATTGTACTTCCCCTCTTCTGTATTAAAGTACCCCAGCAGTTAGCTTCAACGCCTCCAAGAAGCTCAGCACTTTTGCTGGTTCCAACGGTAAAAGTTTTTCTATGGTTTGTTGAGTGTCCCGAAGGCAGCAAAGTTGCCTTACAAGTTACCAGCAGATGCAACGGTGTTTCTTCCTCTTTGCAGAATCTGCACAAACCATCATTGATAATGTCCATTCAGGCTCCCTATGTTTCGGAAGAAAGTAACTTCCTTTCTCCTTCTTCGGGATGGTCTTCTTCGGGTCTTCAGGTGCACTTGTGAGAGGTTCCCTCTAGTTAGCGCTTTTGAACCCTCTGCGCTTCCGGAGAATGGTCTCCAGACTTCCTCCTCCTTACAGGGGAAAATCCCTGAAGCTCTATCTGTGGTATTTTGTCCGCTCCGGCAGAGCACCGCATATCAGAGTAAGGCTATTTACTCAAGGGGGTCGCCTTGTGCCCTTGAGGGTATTAATGTAAATAGTGGTAGTATTTTTTATGAAATAAACCATAGAACAGACAAAAGGGAGTGAAAAAATCACTAAAAAAACTTAACAGTAACAGCCATCATACCTTGACTATTCATCTCCATTCTATCATCAGAAACATTATTAGCTTTACGTTCCAGAGTCATTATTTTTTCTTCTTGCTTATTTAACTTGTTCATTTGTTTTAAACACCCACAATCATAAAATATAAACATAGTATTTTACTATGTTTGTGAGAGTTTATAATTAAATAAACTTAATGAGGTTAATAAATAAGTCTGTTTTAAATAAATATTAGTCGAATGCATTACCTGATAAACCTAAAATATAAACATAGCATTTTACTATGTTTGTGAGAATTTATAGTTAAATAAACTCAATGACGTTATTAAATAAGTCTGTTTGAAATAAATATTAGTCAAATGCAGTATTTATTTGAGTCAATAAAGAAAATATAGCTATATGACGGGTATTTGTAGCGAGTAGTGTTAACAGAGTTACCACATAAATGTTGAAAACACTTTTGTCTAAGGAATATTATAGAAATATATTACCATTTATATATCTTCCCGATCACTGATGCTTTAAGTACTAATTTGGTTACTGAAGATTTGGTACAAAACTAATAACTTCTAATAAGAAACAGACGTTTCGCCGTAATTTTTTTGGCATTTTCAAGGCTATTTGAAGGAACTATTCAACCCATTATCTACATATTTTCTTATTGTATTATATATTATTGCAAATGAATGGAATTGACATGGAAATTTGTTTTATCATGATTTGTTTGTCATGCTTTTGACTAGCATATTAATTTAGTTTTAAATAGGGAAAATTTATAATATCAAAATAAATTGAGAAAGGAATTAGTCACTAACAAAGATAAAGTTAGAACATAAATAAAAGTTGTTATATTTGCATCAAAATTGAAATGTTGAATGCTATGATAGAGAGAAAATAAAGAATTTGTTGGCTAACTAAAGGGAGATTGGAAGATGGGAGTACGTGGGAGTCGCTAATTGATGGAGTTGGGCCGGAAACAGGCAGAGCCCTCCTGCGATTTGCTCCCAATATCCTATATCCTACGCAACGTTTTCGTGGATATTCCTTTAAAATGCTCATTTCCTATCCTGTTCACTTTTTTTTTTATTTATTTTTTCTAAAATCCATTCCAAGCTATTTCCTTCGATCAATATCTATTCCCTCTAAAATCACTCCCTGTAAAATAACTAACAGAGTTCCAATAAAGACTCAATTTAGTCAGAGCTATTTTATGTTCGTTGTAAGATCATAAAAACATAAAATATGCATTATGTCAACTCTTTCAATTTGATGTCAACATAATTCAATTATTACTTTATTCAGATCATTATATTTAAATACTCCTTACTTGACAATCAACGGTAGGAAGTGATCTTTACTCTGGAAGTTTTTTGTTTGTTTCCATGATTAGACTGTCGGCAATTGGAAAGGTTTCAACAATATTTTGCAATCTTTATAGTTGTTTGTAACTCAAATTACGAGTTTTTTTTTATCTATTTGAGCCGCCATTCAGATAGGAATAATTATTTCAGCTGAGCGAAATAAAGGAAACAAATTAAAGTAAAGGAAAATGTGTTTCCTTGCTTTGTCACACATTTATTAACTTTCGGCATTAGTGTTGCATTGGGAGGAGTAAAGAATACCACATTTGGCATCCATTATAGCTATGAACCATATGGCCATATTGTCAGATTTGGCGCATGCACACACATACACAACTCACGAAAACATACATAGACACACACAACATACTAACACACACACACACACCCATATATATATATATATATATATATATATATATATATATATATATATATAAGTGTATTTCGGTAGCAAGTCCTCTTTTAAGCATATGGTATTGAATTTGATAGCAGATTCTGCATTCAAGATTTTTCTACTTATAGCTTCTTTTTTTTTCACGATCTTCTTTTGTGCTGATGGTAATTGCCAAAGCAAGCTAACATAAGACATTCAAAAGGCTGGAACACTAAAAAAACACTTCACTAGGGAATATCTATATTTAATTAACTACTACACTAAACTAAACTAATATGACAAGCTCTCGTCCCTGTGAGTCATCGTCAGGTTGTTAACAATATATATATATATATATATCAACACCAACATCAATAGTCCACACCAACATCAACAGGACCAAACAGGCATTTGTCAATAACGGCTATTCAAATGGAAAATTTGACAAAATTCTGAAAGAATATCTACACACAAGGGAAAACAGGAAAGGAATTGAGAAAACAGCTGGAACCATACATAAAATATACTACAGGAATCAATATTCTGACAAGCATAAAATTGATGAAAGGATACTAAAGGACATCATAAGAAACAACACAAAGTGCAAAAATGAAAATGATAGACTCTCACTGGTTACTTATTATAAGAGCCCTACAATAAGTAGCCTTTTTATGACTAATAACAGCCTCTGAGCATGAGTACCAATGCAACTATGGGGACTGTGAAACCCAAAAACGCTCATACATTGGAATGACTACTACTACACTCTCTAGAAGACTGACCATGCACTTGATATCCGCAGCCCCCAAAAAACACACAGAGAATGTCCACCATACAAAGTTAACTAGAGAAGCGCTTGTCGAAGGAACCAGAATAATAAAAAAAGAACAGGTCCAGCATAGACTCAAAATAACAGAAGCCATACTCATACAGAAAACGAAGCCATATATTAATATCCAGTTGGAAAATAGTGAGAAAATATTAAAACTACGAGTATTTAAATCAACCCCAGGTCAAGTGGGACCTCTCCAGGTAGAGGCAACAAACTCCTAACCAGGTCACTCAACCCAAAGGATTTAGACAAACAACTTTAATCCCCCAACCTTCTCAACGAATTTTACTTCTCTTATATAAAGGAACAAATTATTTCAAAACTCGTTTATGTCTTGATAATGGCTGAGGACAGCAGAAACATGGACTCGTGTAACATGTCGACTATCGGAAGAATATTGTATACTGTGGATATAGTGACAAGAACTCTATTTAGAAAACTTGAAAAACTTAATAAGAAGCAAGTTTCAGCAAGATATGGTCAGATTTTTAACAATGTATGTTTACAGGAGGGACTGCTACCAAAATTTACAATATATATATATATATATATATATATATATATATATATGTATATTTGTAAAATTTGGGAGCAGTCCTTCATTCAAGCATATTTCATTAAATAACTGACTGTATTTCACTGATGTCATTTTCTTCACCAAGAAACCTTGAAGAACTGGTGAAGAAAATGACATAAGTGAAATATGGTCAGTTATTCAATGAAATATATATATATATATTTCATTAAACACTTTTTTAAACCTTGATTTAGTCTGTTTTATCATTAACTTTTCTAATTTTCTAATCAGTGTTCTAACGTTTTCCGGGATATGAAACAACAATTGCCCAAATATTTTATCTTGAAAACTCACTGTTAACAATATACACTTACCAACGTTCCAGTCTCCATAGACCATCCTCAGGGCATTTTTAATTAGACTTACTAACGCTAGAAATTTAAAACTCTAGCATTAGTAAACTTTCTAGCGTTAGTAAGTTTAATTAAAAATGCCCTGAGGATGGTCCATGGAGACTGAAACGTTGGTAAGTGTATATTGTTAACAATGAGTTTTCAAAATAAAATATTTGGGCAATTGTTGTTTCATATCCCAGAAAACGTTAAAACTGATTAGAAAATTAGAAAAGTTAATGTTAAAAGAGACTAAAACACGGGTTCAAAAAGTGTTTAATGAAATTTGTATGAACGAAAATCTGCTTCCTAATTAAAAATTTCCTTTCTAATAGAAAATCTCCTTTCCTGCCGTTGTGTTTCCGGCGTGCTTGGTCGCCCATTCTCTCTTTTCTCCTGAAGACGGATCATCCGAAAATTTGAGTTTGTAAGTGTGTCTCTTTCTCTGTGTGTTGCTTTTCTTCGTTTGTGAACTGATTTGCGTCCAGTTTGGATCGTTTTTTCGAATTTTAAGTGGATATATATATATATGTATATATAAGTTATGTTCTTTCCTCTGAATATTGTCTTTCTAAAAAAGTTTTTATTTACTAATTACTTATATTATGGTTTAGAGTATTAGTTAATACTTTACTATTTGATTATTCTAATAGTAATTAGTTGAATATAAAGTGGAAAGATCACAAAATATTGTTTTAAATTAAGAATATATCAAATTTTCAATCAGTTCAATATTGCGGTGTCATTGATTGAAATGCCTGTTATATTTAAGTACCTTTTATATAAAGTGAATTTGAAGCTTTCTTCTCCAAATGAAGGCATTAAAATGATCATCATAGTGAAATTACTTCCGAAAGGAAAATTTACCGTAAGCATCGAACGGAGTTAGTAAGGCTGTATTCTGAGTGAAAAAAGTCGTAACTGAAGAAGAGTGAGTAATTAAATAATTATATATCTTATGATATCATAATAAATATATTATATCTATTACATATTATGAAATTACCTATCTGTAATTATTATTATGAGTGAGTTTTGGTATTTCTTGCCGGGTCGCATACATGTGCTGGGTTCAAACAGATTCAATAAGGTGGATGGCTGCGCGATTTGATTTGGTTGAGTGGTTGCGGTTGCAAGGGAGGGTTTGCTGCTGGTCGTGAAGTGCCCAGCCTGGGGCAATTCTGAATCTCCACTCCACCCAACGTTAGCTGTGAAGCGGCCTAGAAATCAAACCCAAGTCGTGGGCTTTACTCAGACCAACTCCTTAAAAAAAAACAACATATATCTCTATATATAAAGTTCGTGAGTTTGTTTCTTTCTTAGTTCACCCATTTTCCGAGGAGATAGAGACCTGAAATTAAATATACATTATTTATTACTTGAATAATGTTGAATTAAAGAAAATTATCTGTATATTCACAAAATTAGAGCCAGGGTTGCAAGTGTGCATTCGCCAATGACAATAGTGCAAATGTATTTTTGCGTAATATGAACACTGGTAATAAGGTGAAGCCATGGACCAGGGTAGTAAGTGTCTTGCGTGCTCGTCGATGACAGTAGTGCAACTGTATAATATATAAATGTAACAAAAATTTTTTTAATTTAATATTTGTGTAATATAAACAGTGGTAATAAACTAAAGGCATGGAGCCAGAGTAGTCCACTGACTTGCGTGCTCGACATTGAAAGGAGCACAAATATATTAAAAATAAATGCAACAAACAAAAGTTTTGAATTTAAAATTTGAATAATATAATCAATGGTAATAAAGTAAAAGCATAGATACAGGGTAGCCAGTCGCTTGCGTGCTCGCCAATGACAGTAGTGAAAATGTATTCTAAATAAATGTAACAAATATATAATAAACTACTACATTAGGTGTTAAAAATGAATAATTTTAAAAATAAACTGGAACACAACTGTCAGATAAAATATGAATGTTCTAAGGAAATATTATAAAGACATATTCCTTTTATTAATGTTATTTTATGTGAGGTAAATAAAAAGAATATTTCAATTTACAAATTTTGTTTGTTTTAAATATATTTGATTGTATATATAACTTGAATTGGTTTTTTATTTAATTATGTTATAAATGCATTTTTTTCACTTTTAAATGATTTTTATTTTGCTAAATATACCTTCTGTGCACATATCTTGAATCATGTTAAGAATACTATATCAAAAGCTTGGGCTATATAAGAATCTGTTTCCGTGCCTTAATAACAAGAAACAACAATTAAAATTATCCCTGTCAATCATGTTTACTGAATTAATTTCAATACCAGTTGTTATGATTTTTGAGTGACACAAAGGGTCACACAAAGTCTTGTTCTTTATTGACCTTTGACCTTCTCGTTATATTAACCTGTACTAATCCTTTTAAACTATTAATAGCAATGACTAAGCATGAGTCATCGATTTTAATTTCTCCTTTTCCAGTTGAACCCTGTTAGAAAGAGGTTAGTTCGTAGGATCGAATCTCTCAGTCTTAAGATCGTGAATGCCGAGACTGCGGTTAATTTTAATGTCACCTGTTTAAAAGAGGATCTGCTGCCTATTTATACCAATATATATACGATATACAAAGCAAAACTAAACTTTATCGGGACTCGGTAAGTTCTTCAGGTTTAAATGAAACTCTCATTGCCAACGTTTCGGTCTTTATTTAAAACCTTTTTCGAAGGCCTATGAAAAATGTTTTAAATAAAGACTGAAACGTTGGCAATGAGAGTTTAATTTAAACCTGAAGTACTGACCGAGTCCCGATAAACTTTAGTTTTGTTTCTATTCCACGGTCGATACTTTAATATTTATGTATATATATATATATATATGATGTAATTTTTTGAGGGTTGAGGTCCAATGATTTTAAACTAGTCCTTTTGCAGACGTTTCGACATATATTTATGTCATCTTCAGGTCTACAACATGATTGTTTAACAATTAGCACTACGATTACTACTATTTATATAACTAGATTATTAATATTATTTTATAAATTTATATAAAATAGTAGTAATAGTAGTGCTGATTGTAAAACAATCATGTTGTAGCCCTGAAGATGAGTTAAATATATGTCGAAACGTCGGCAAAAGGACTAATTTAAAATCATTGGACCTCAACCCTCAAAAAAATTACATCATATAAATATTAGGTCAAGAACACAAATCATGATGAATATATATATATATATATATATATATATATATATCAATGATCAAACCACAATAAGAAATGGGAAAACAAGACTAAGATCTTTCAACCGTAACAAGCGGTCTTCGTCAGAGTCAAAAACCCAACTCTGACGAAGACCGCTTGTTACGGTTGAAAGATCTTAGTCTTGTTTTCCCATTTCTTATTGTGGTTTGATCATTGATTGTTATTTCACGTGTTTATGTGAAAGCTTTTTATATATATATATATATAATACTCGAATGAAATAAGGGAAGTTTAAATCAAGCTCTTATAAGCCTACGTTTATATTTAAAACCTTTTTATAGAAGCCTATAAAAGAAAAAAAAATTATAACGAATTACAAATATAAACATAAACAAAAAATTATTATTACAATGTGTGTTAAGTAATAAAACAATTGTGCAATTTACTAACAGTATAAGAGCACACAAAAGTAAGAATTCATTGAAAATTGTAGGGTAAAAAGCTAATGAAATAGTCTTCAGATATAGAAATTTAATAGTATAAACAACGCGTTTCAAACACGTAATGTTCTTCTTCAGGCATTAAGTAAGGGTAAGTGTCTGTGGTACAGCTTGTAGGGTTCGATGTGTAATAGGTAATAGGGTTCGACCGCGTAGAAATTTTTTTTACGAGGATAAGTTTAACGACTTCTTAAATAATTATAAGTGCATTTCTTAAAGTTTTTAATGTGTTGATTTGGTGGTGAAACAAAAAACAGTAAAATATAGATGTGAATGTTAAACATGACCTAAATTGATTAAGTTGATATTTAGAAACAAACAATTCTTTTTTTTTTTTTGTAATCATAAGTACCCAAAGCATTATAAAGAACATTTGAGTTAGTTATAATTTTAGGACTCTCAATGTAGAATTCACAGTAATTTGGCTCACCCATTACTACAATTGGTGCCAAATAATAAATAAGCCACAATTTCCGCCCCTAGAACAGCACTAAAAGGTGAAATTTTTATAAGTGTGGAAAACAAATAACAACAAAGAACATTTAATTTATCCATTCATTTCATATTTACAGAGAAATTGGGTAAGCCAGAAATTTATAAGAGGCTCCGTATAACGTTGAGAATATCAAATGAATTTGTGTTTATCATTGACGCACGAATTTGTTGCATACCACTTGCAAAGTATACAGGTGTTTGCAATAGAAAAATGCAATTGTTATTTAAGCACTGGACAAGAAAAGGAAAAAATGAAGCACCATTTTTCATCATTTGAACTGAAGCTCTTTACGATAAAACTGAAGTGAATTTCATCGAATAGCAAATAATATTCAGCCTTGTAAATTGTTGAATAAATCCTAGCTACTAGCAAACAGTGTATTTAGTACAGTGTGTCATTACTTATTTTTGAAGTTTTTATATTGATGATATGATCTGGATTAGGTCACCTGTTGAATTACTGTCAGCCCATATCTCAACAATCCGGTTTTACAGACTAAGGATCTACTGCTTGACATCCAATCACGCTTTGCGAAATGAAAAATGTAGGGTGAAAATTTGAACCCCCCCGGGTTATTTAGTACTAAAAGCATGTATGCTACAATTAGACCACTCTGCGATAACTAACAAAAACCAACTCCAGATTGTCCAGAACAAGTGTGCTCGCCTTGTAGCCAATGCTCCTTTTTATGCGAGAAATGTCGATATTCAGCGTGATCTAAGGATGGAATCAATAGAAACTTACATTAGGCGTCTGACTATCAATGAAGACAGAAAACTTCCCTTACACCCTAACCTGCTAGTAAGAACACTTTTACCTCAAATTGCCTGAAACCAATCCCCCTCCGACTAATCAGATCACCAAAGTAACGATAACTGACGACTTTAGACTCAAAGACCATACGACCACGAAAAATACTCACCATGGACAGGACAAAAACTAACATACCGATCTGCCCGACAGACCTAAACAATTAAAGTAGAACAAACAGACAAGCAGGTGAAAGCCTCTGACTTGGAACTGCCTGACCCCAACGTGCATCAATGCACGGAAAATCTCGTTGGTCGTTGGTCGTTGGGAATTAGACCACATCTGATATCAAAAAAAAATAAACTAATAAAGTAAATATGGTGTTGACGGAACTAAATTTCCATTCCTTTCCTATTAACTTTCAAATAAGAAGTTAATTATGTCTTTGATATCCTTAAAATATACCACAAGATGGAATTCCTTGTATGATTGGATCTTAAGTAGACTTGATATTAGCAATGAGAATGGAAGACATGCATGTATGGAGTTGTAGAGAATTGCATAGGTAAAACTTGGCTGAGAAATGATAATTCGCTCATTACAGAAGGAAATTGAAGGAGAGCAATATAGAATGTCTGAAAGGGAAGGTGGATGGTGGCTCGTTGGGACAGAATTACGTGACCCTGCATTAAAGGGCGAATGCGAAATGGCTCTAATGCTGTCCCAAATGTAAAACACTACCCTGCCTCTCCAACCTACTTTCATCCTGTTAAAACTCTATCTAGTTTTCTCATGACATCATGACTTTGGACTTTCCCTATGTTAAATTAAAACATTACTAAATCCCTTTAGTTTTTTTTATGAATCAAAATTGTTTTATTTATATGGTGATTCTATGCGACTTTCATTTCTTTCTTTATAAATGTACAACTTTTCCAGAAATTCTATTAAATTAAAATAAATTATATTAAATTCTTTGAAAAATTAATAATTTTTTTGCCTATATAACTTCTGTTTGTGTTAAATTTATAAACTTCGCTATTATAATTTAAATAATTACGACATTGACATATACATCTACAAAGTATACAGGGTTTTGGGAGAAACAAAGTTTCCCCTCGTTTTAATCCAGGAGTCATAGTAAAACGTCTGATGGTAGTTTGCTTTTCTATTATTATTAAGGAAAACAAAAGTTTGTCCCTTTCAGTTTAATTTAAGTCATTTTTAACATATACATATATATAATGAGATATATTTATATATATATATATATATAATATAAATCTAAATATATATAAATAAATAAATATAATATATCTAAATAAATATAAATAATATAATATAGATATATAATATAATATATATATGATGAGAGAATATTAAAAGACATTATAAGGAATAATATCAGCTGTAAGAACGAGGGTGAAAAAGTAACACTGGTCACTTATTATAAAAGCCCACCTGTGAGTAGCCTGTTTATTAAAAACAATAACCAAGAAAAAAGTTCACCTTTAAAGGAAAGAAATCTGGTGTACGAGTATACATGTACTAATGGGGACTGTGAAACCTAGAAACACTCGTACATTGGTATGACTACCACTTCCCTATCAAGAAGGCTCACCATGCACCTAATGAACGGAGCAAAAAACATATGCAAGGCAAGCATAATGTTAAATTAACCCGAGAGATGCTAGTTTCAAATACTAAAATTATAAAAAAGAAAGTAACCACCATAAACTGAAAATTTTAGAGGCTACATTAATTCAAAAACTGAAGCCACTCCTAAATATTCAGGTCGAAAACAGTAGCCGTATTTTGCAGCTGTTTAGTTCACATCAAGGGCATCCAGAAACCCTTGCAGGTAGCGACTCAGGCCGTGAGGCCACTCACTCCACAGGATTAACGCCCACCATTTCTTAAACTTTATGGAAAACAACCCCTTCTACCTTCTCCATGTATATATAATAAACCAGATAATTCACCTTAGATCTTATTCACGTCCTGATGATGTATGTTGATCATTCGAAACATGTTGACCATAGGAGATGTACTTTATTGTGTAGACGAAATGACGAGAGTGTTATTTAGAAAAATTTGAGAAACTTGTAAAGAAACAGGTATCAGCTAAATTTGGTGTAATTTTCAATAATGTGTGTGTTAAGGAAGGACTGCTACCAAAATTTATATATATATATATATATATATATAACTTAAAATAAACTGTAACACATAGAAAGAAGAAGAAAAGAGAAGAAGTGAATTGACGGAAGGATGACAGTCAACTAATGAACTCACTGGGTGAGGGCTAAAGCAGTGCTGCCGCAAAGCAGAAAAATAAAAAAGGAACTAAGGAGTCGGGATCAAAAAATATATATATAAATATATATATATAATCTAAAAATTTTGTAAAAATTTTGCTTTATAATTCAATCTGAAAGCTTATGTTAGCAATACACACAATTTGACGGATCAAAATAAAACTTTACCTATAAATAGAAAATTCGGAGGAAAATGAGTTGAGATTTTTTTATCAATAATACATTCACCAAAACAGCGTAACAGTACATTTTTTGTGTTTAGCAAATTTTTTTTATGCTAAACGGCTCATTAAAAAATCATAAAAATTTGCCAGAGAATTAAAAAAAATTAACAATATACAAAAAAACACATAATTTCAATTACGGCATACAGAATAGCACTAAAAAACAGTTTGTTTATCTTGGTCTAACGGATCAGCTGTTATACTTGTCGATTTTTTTTATATTTTTTTACATTTTTTACCCAATTGAGTTGAGTTTTGACTCATATATATATATATATATATATATATATATATATATATATATAATATAAAATAAAATAAATTCAAAACGAAGGAAACACACAGAAAGACACAGAAATAACTCACATCCATATTTCGACCATCGTCGTCATCAGGAGGTGTGAAGAGCGAAGGGCGAAGAGTCCCTCAGGAAGACAGAACGGGAGTATCGCCCTGTCTTCCTGCGGGACTCTTCGCTCTTCACACCTCCTGATGACGACGATGGTCGAAACATCGATGTGAGTTATTTCTGTGTCTTTCTGTGTGTTTCCTTCGTTTTGAATTTATTTTATTTTAGAAAGTCCGCTGGACCGTTTCTTTTGATTGTATATATATAATATATATATATATATATATATATATATATATAATATATATATATAATACAAACATTATATATAATATATATATATATATATATATAATGATTAAAGCACAATATGAAATGGGAAAACAAAACTAATATCTTTCAACCGTAACAAGCAGCCTTCGTCAGTGTCAAAAACCCAACTGAGTGAACTATTAAGTTGAGTTTTTGACTCTGGCGAAGACCGCTAGTAACAGTTGAAAGATCTTAGTCTTTTTTTCGCATTTCATATTGTGGTTTGATCATTGATTGTTATTTCACGTGTTTTTGTGAAATCTTGTTATATACATATATATATTATATTAACTTTTTGTTTAATTGAAGCTTGGATCTGCAGGTCAACTAGGATGAAAGTGAATGCATCAGATTTACCAATCTCTAATCCTTCTTTTATCTTCATTGGTATAATGAGAATGCTAGATTCTAAGAAGGCTGTTATGTAGGAGTTATTCTTGAAAGCCAGCTGTACATACTGTAAAGCCTATCTAGCAAATAATCATAGAGTGGAAACAACGCTGCAATGTTTGAAGTGTAGGGATAATTATCAAGTGATCGATGAGCACTTAATGAAATCATTAAAACTACCATGTCTGATGGGTGTTCAGTCGAGTATATAGCTGGGTGTCAAAACTAACATGAACCGTATTCTTATTGTTCAGGATAAGCATGCACGTGTTAAAGACTGTGCTCCTCCTTATGCAAAGTGAGTTCATATCCATTGTGATCTACGGATGGAGTCAATAGACACTCCAATGAGAAATCTAACAATAAATGAAGATAAGAAACACCCTGAAAGCAGTACTTATCGTGAAAACCAAATCACCTGTTTTACTATTGACTATTCACCAATTTTTTAGGACAAATACTAAAAATGTAGAGCCTTTACAAAATTCAAAATTTGGATTCCAATGATTTTGTCCAAACATTCAAAACTAACTAAGGCGAAAGTCTATGACTTGAAACAACGTGGCTTCAACATTCAATACGGCTAGTAAACTCTCATTGTTTGTTGGTGTTCTATGAATTTGAAACTATCCAAACATACATCTATTCCATCAAGAGTAGGAAACCAAGTTAAGGCATTTGGCAAAAAAATTATTGAGAAGTTACTTTCAGATGTAAGTTACGAGTTAGGTGATAAAAGCAAATGAAGCATTTTATGATACCTAGAGTATTACTTGTTTTTGTTTGTTGTTGTTGTCTTCTTTACTGCCTTTATAAGTATATTCCATATTTATTAATTATTGTATTATTATTAATAACAAAGATCAGAGTTATTACTTGCTTTGCAACGCAAATTACGTATTCAAAAAATAAAAGCAAAGAAAAAACAAACAGGTGAGGGTTCGGTAACAAACACAGAGAGAGTCGATACCGTTATTTACAAAAACGAGTTCAGGCTTGTATCTTTATTGAAACCAGGACAAAGCTAATATTGTTATAGAACCCTAAACCAACAAATTAGTGTTACAAAGATATCATTAGTTTAATACATTTTCACGTTTATATTTTCAATATTATAGGATAAACATACATATTTATATAATACTCTTTTATTTTTATTAAAAAAGATAACATTTATTTTTTTATAAAAAATAAATACGAATATATATTGAAATTCGTAAGGTAAAGTCGGACTTTAATTTTAAAAATCAAAAAGTAATCGCCTCCCTAATCTACCAGACTTTTGCTGCATCAGTTAATCTCTTTCATCATGTCTGGCAAACCTCCCACACAGGAGTTGTTGATTGGAATGAATGATTTATTTAAAAATGATAAGCTGTCAAAAATAGAGATAAAGTTGGACATTTCTAATAATATGAACATACAACGTTTAAATTTCCAACATGTATGGTCCAGTCACCATGACCAATCATCAATTAGTTCTTCTTTAATAAAAAAGGGTGGTTTTTTTTGTTTTTTTATAAATTATTTTATTTTAACCCCTTGATGAGATTTAGAGATAATTAAAAGTATCATCTAATGGGGAAATTTTACTTTCGAACAGAAAACCTGGGCTGTTTATATAAAACCCAACTGAGTAAACTATTGAGTTGAGTTTTTGACTCTGACGAAGACTGCTTGTTACGATTGAAAAATTTTAGTCTTTTTTTCCCATTTCATATTGTGGTTTAATCATTGATTGTTATTTCACGTGTTTATGTGAAATCTTATATATATATAATAAATTCAAAACGAAGGAAACACACAGAGAGACACAGACATAACTCACATCGATATTTCAACCATCGTCGTCATCAGGAGGTCTGAAGAGCGAAGAGTCCCGCAGGAAGGCAGGGCGGTGACGCAGGCAGGGAAGCAGTCACCACCCTGCCTTCCTGCGGCACTCTTCGCTCTTCACACCTCCTGATGACGACGATGGTCGAAATATCGATGAGAGTTATGTCTGTGTCTTTCTGTGTGTTTCGACGGGGGGAGATCTCTCTCACTTCGTCCTCTCTACTAGTCTACTCTCCTGATGACGAACAACAGTTCGAAATATTGAATTCTGTAAGTTTTCTTTGTATTCTCTTTTCTGTGTCGTGCTTTGTGTAATTTAAATTTTTATATATATATATATATATAAACTAGAATTTTCAAAAGAACACATAGAAAAGAAATAACTGAACTCACTGCTATATTTCGATGTCCTCGTCTTCAGGAATAGATGTGAATCGCTCCAAAGGCTGATAACGACAGATATATATATATATATATAGTTCCATGTAGAAACAGAAACATAGAGAAATCAAAAGAACACACTTACAGTCTCTAATTTTTGGTTTGAACCGTCTTCAGGAGAGATAAGAGAGGGAAACCAAGCGCACTGGCTCAGAGACGGTTGGAGACCCGTTTTCAAGAGAGGGTCTTCAACCGTCCCTGAACCAGTGCACTTGGTTTCCCTCTCTTATCTCTCCTGAAGACGGTTCAAACCAAAAATTAGAGACTGTAAGTGTGTTCTTTTGATTCCTCTATGTTTCTATTTCTACATTGAACTATATTTGTCCGTTTTGTATCGTATTTCCAACGAAAAAGTATATATATGTTTATATATATATGAGAATACGTTGGTAGCAGGTCTTCTCTCAAACATAGAAACCCTGTATATTGGAAGCCCTGTACATAAAGGAAAGGTACCCCTCTATAAACCTCCAGGTCAAGGACATGTATGTAATTCCGACGAGCAGGAGCCTGGAGCCGAGCATGAGGTCCAATCAGAGCAGCAGCCTTAACCCTGCGCTCTAATTGGTTCGAATTAGTCAACCTGATTGGCATTTAAGCTGTTTACTACAAGGCATGCTCTACCTGAAGATGACCAATGTTCCTATGGTCGAAAGCTCGTATAATATTGAAGATGTCTCTAGGACAGATGCTGTGGCAACTGCAGCCAGAAGAAAGGAAAATCGCCCGAAGGATCGAGGCCACCAGCTTAAAGTTAGTGAGTGCAGAAGCTGCTGCAAATTTTAACAATATATATATATGTATATATATATATATATATATATATAATAAAATAAATTCAAAACGAAGGAAACACACAGAAAGACACAGACATAACTCACATCGATATTTCGACCATCGTTGTCATCAGGAGGTGCGAAGAGCGAAGAGCGAAGAGTCCCGCAGGAAGACAGGGCGGTACCCCTATATATATATATATATATATATATATATATATATATATATATATATAAGAGAGAGAGAGAGAGAGAGAGAGAGAGAGAGAGAGAGAGAGGGAGAAGAGGGTTGCAATTATTTTTGTTAAAGCAGAATTAAGGTGAAGGAGCATGATCAGCGAATAGGGAACTGTTTAAAAATGTTGTCTGATCCTATTTAAATGAAAGGTAATCCGGCTTGAGGAAGACAAATTCATGGTGTATACGAAGCGAAAAACTTTGCTTAGAGGGATTCGTACTTATCCAGTTCACTCCACTCGCTAACTAGTTGCCTTTAACTCTTGCTTCTAATTAACTGAAACAAACAGTATTGTCGCCAACTTTCTACGATTTAAACTCCAAACCAAAACTCGGCTCTTGATTAACTAGGAAGAATTAACATTTTACCCTGCAAACAAAACTAACAGTTTGTCTACTAGTTGTTTTTAGACTACTAAACTAACTAAACTACTAAACTAAACTAAACTAAACTACTACTAAACTACTAAACTAAACGACTACTAAAGGTTGTTATGTGTTAATAAGGTTAAAAGTTCATGGAATGGTATACTAAAATAAAAAACAATGCAGGTTTGCTCAGATGCATTTGTTTCAAAAAATGGTCAGTGTAGTAATTAATTTTATTGGAATTTTGATACCACTTAGGAATAAATGGGTATTTATCTTGTTTAATTAATCTTTGAATACTGCACTCAAACTCTGTTGTGGTTATTGCAGTTTGCATCTGTTTAAAGCCAGTAAGTGTGTTAACCTGCTTTCACATAGATAGTGTTTAGTACTAAGGAAGTTACTACGTGTTACAGAGGGAGACTAGAGAGTGTGAGAGAGAGTGGGAGGGAGAGGTATTTTATAAGCGAGAGAGTTTGAGTGACGGAGAGAAAATATATGAGTGGAAGAGGAAAGAGTGAGAGACTATATCAGTGAGAGTAAGATAGTGTAAAGGATATTGTATACTGTTAGTACGGAAGTTAATACATGATAGAAACAGACTAGTGAGTGAGAGAAGAAGAGGGAGAGAGATATCATATGAGTGAGAGACTATATCAGTGAGAGTGAGATAGTGTAAAGGATATTGTATACTGTTAGTACGGATGTTAATACATGATAGAAACAGACTAGTGAGTGAGAGAAGAAGAGGGAGAGAGACATCATATGAGTGAGAGACTATATCAGTGAGAGTGAGATAGTGTAAAGGATATTGTATACTGTTAGTACGGAAGTTAATACATGATATAAACAGACTAGTGAGTGAGAGAAGAAGAGGGAAGAATATCATATGAGTGAGAGACTATATCAGTGAGAGTGAGATAGTGTAAAGGATATTGTATACTGTTAGTACGGAAGTTAATACATGATAGAAACAGACTAGTGAGTGAGAGAAGAAGAGGGAGAGAGATATCATATGAGTGAGAGAGTTTAAGTGATAGAGAGAGGAAGAGTGAGACTATGTCACTGAGTAACACAGGCTTTTATTTAAAGCCTTTTTCATAGACAGAAATATAAATTTGTATACTTCTGCCTATAAAGATGGTTTTATATAAAAACCGAAACATTGGCATTGAGAGTTTAATTTGAACCTGAAGAACTGACCGAGTCCCGAAAAACTTTAGTTTTATATATATATATATAATAAATTCAAAACGAAGGAAACATACAGAAAGACACAGACATAACTCACATCGATATTTTGACCATCGTCGTCATCAGGAGGTGTGAAGAGCGAAGAGTCCCGCAGGAAGGCAGGGCTGATGACGACGATGGTTGAAATATCGATGTGAGTTATGTCTGTGTCTTTCTGTGCGTTTCCTTCGTTTTGAATTTATTTTATTTAAAAATGTCCACTGGACCGTTTCTTTTAATTGTATATATATATATATATATATATATATATATATATATATATATATATATAATATAGTGTATAATATATATATCGGGATTCGGTCAATTTCCAGGATCAAAATCAAACTCTCATGCCGGACGTTTCGGTTTTATTTAAAACCTTTTTCATAGGCATCTTCTCCATATACTCTTCTTTCAAACTCTCAATGCCGATGTTTCGGTTTTATTTAAAACCTTTTTCATAGGCATCTTCTCCATATACTCTTCTTAAGAAGAGTATATGGAGAAGATGCCTATGAAAAAGGTTTTAAATAAAACCGAAACGTCGGCATTGAGAGTTTGATTTTGATCCTGGAAAATTGACCGAATCCCGATTTTATTATACACCTATTCTATCCAACGGTTGATATATTATTGAATTCGTTATATATATATATATATATATATATATATATATATATAAATAACATGCATAATAGTCATGTTGGAACTCTGAGTGGTTCAGTTATACTACTGATGACAACGAAAAGAGTCGAAATATAGAAGTAATATGTTGTTTCTATACAATTTAAAGTGTTCTTGAATTGTTTTTTTTTATATATATATATATAAAGTAAAACAGGAGCTATATATAGTTTCTGATTTTAAAAATTTATATAAACCCTTAATAATTTTTACTGCCTACTCAAGTCAAAATTAGTACGTTGATTGAAGACAGTTATCAACTGATAGTAAATGCAGAAGATGCCAGGAAGTTTAATTTAATATGCCAATAATAATTTTTTGTAAAAGGAGAAAATATACTAAAATATATGTATGTATACAGTGGACATGGAGATTAGAGAGAAGGAATAAAAGCTTTATGAAAAACAAATAAATATTTATATTTACTGAATCGAGCAAGCTAGTAAACATATATTAAGAATTTAGGTTTTTTGAAAAAAAAAATCCTAAAAAATGATAGAAAAAGAAGACTTTAGTCAACATAAATCGTCAGCACAAATAAAGCTTGTATAAATAAAGACCTTGTTTTAGTCTCTACATTGTGGATTCAGATTAAAAAAATATTTCCAAGTCGACAAATCGGTTATTTAAAGCTTTTTGGTTTTATTTTGGTTGTTGTATAAATCCTAATATTTTTTTATGATTTACTTTTATAAATAATTTATATTTAATTCATGAAATATAAAAGAAGTAATTTTAATTGTACAACTAATAACATCAGTTTTTATGAATAGTTGGTTTTCTAGACTTTAAGAGTTGATTGGTTTGTGGTGAATTTTTTTTCTGGACCTCTGCGATGTCACCCAGGGCGCGTTTGGAAGAGTATAAATCACTAAAATCGTCAGCTTGGAGATAAATTCCCTTGGAACGCTGCCAAAGAGCTGTCACGTAAAAAGGCATTGGGCCTGGTTTGTTACAGTATAAGTGGTAATGGTCGGAATTTCAAATATATTGTATTTGATCAAAAAGGTTTGCAGCGAATTAAGGAGTGGTCTATCAAAGGGAGGGAAAGGAAGAAATTGTTCTACCGGAGATGGAATGAATTAAACGAAACAGAAAACCTAATCATTGAAACCTTCTGTGGTTTTTTTTTTCGTCGTAGGATGTGGAAAATCTGTTCATCAGATCCCTTAGCAAGACGTCTTGCTTAGGGTATGTGGGGTTGAGGGTCCCGACCCACTAAAAAACCACATCCTATTTCCTGGCAATACCCGACACGGAAACCGTAAACTTCTGTGGTTTGAGTGTTTCACATTACAATAATCTTAGTATTTTGACCGGGAGGTAAACAGATGTACCACATTTATCTAATGTATTCATAGGTTGTATGTGCTCACATAAGGCAAAAGTATCAGCAATTCAATGAAGAAATCTTTAAACTAGTCAAAACTATTGCTTTTTTGTATTTTATCTTCTAAATGAGGGCCAAAATAGTAGCCTTAAATCCATAATTTTTGCACCTAATTAAATTACTGGTTACAATGAAATATTAACATTTAAAAATATCAATATTTTCTTCTCACTGCTACTGAAAAAAATTGACTTGTGCTTGTAATGTGTTTTAAAAGAAATCTGATTTGATATTCTGGACTGCTGGATTTCAATATTGGATTTCGTATATTTTAAATTTAGGAGGTTAGCACAAGTGGCAACGTGCTCGTCTCTGGATTGGGAGGTCTGGAGTTCAATACCCACTTTGGTCCTCGATTTATTTACGCGGGAAGTGAATAATTCTGAATACAGTGGTGCCAAGAATGAACGATGTTAGGTTCTTGTTAATGATTTCTACTCTAAATACACTTGAGTTTGGTAAAGTTTAGTCTTGTGTTTTGCTTAAGGAACAGCACGGATCGCTCACACTTTCATGACTGCACCTGAGTCTTATTCCCCCATCCACAATAGATAGGCATCCATTATTTTGTAATAACCTGATAGAATTGTTGAAACTTTCTTCAAAAGCAAATTCATCCAAGGAATGGTTTACAATGAGGCAATAACAATTGAAGGTACGGTAATGAAAGTTGGAAATGTACCCAAAGTTAAGTCCTCTTCTCGATTAAGATTCAGCAGGCTTTGTCCCATTAATGTTATCTCTGCGTGAGACATATGTCTTTTATACAAAGCCACGTTTCAACAATAATTCTATTCCAAGGAGCTAAGTCTACATCAAGCAGTAAATCTAATCACTTCCCAACTGATTACAATGAAGCTCGTTATCACCAACTTTCAGCTGAAACAGTCATTCGCTTCAAATCAAAACTTTGTGAATCTATTCCCCAACCAGTTAACAACTGTAGCCGGAAGCAATTCAAAGTAGTTTCGTTAATATGGATTGATAAATTAACTTACATTCATTTTCAACAACTTTCACTTGTGTCTATCCAAGTAAACTAATTCAGTTTTTGAAAATTTCTATTAACTTCATTTCTTATCTCTTTGTCAAGATGTAATTCGAGAACATCAGTAATAAATTGATGAACGCAGAAAGTTTTGATAATTTTAATAATATATGTATCAAATTATATATATAGATGTGTTATCTAATCGAATTGACCAGTTATTACGTTCAAAAATCGAACTTTTGATTTTCCCCGTTTCAGTTTATTAAATGTTAGCCGAAGCAGAAGTGAGTTTTTATTACTAGGAAATGAATCTAGACAATTGACCATATCCCGATTAGATAAGACACCTATTCTATCAAAAGTCGATATATTTTTGAATCCAAAATTTATAACTTCATTTTTTCTTTGTCAAGATTAATTCGAGAACTAGTAATAAATTGATGAACGCAGAAACTTTGCTATTCTCACTATGTATCAAATTATATATCAACAAGATATGATCTAATGAATTCTGTCAATTTCTTTACTTTTCAATCGTCTTTGGTTTAGTTTTTTTTAAATCTTTTTATAAACAGAAGTGAGATTGTTTTACTAAAAAAGAACATAAATTGACATTCCCAGATTAGTAAGAACTTTTTCTATAACGTCCTTATGGTTTGTTTTCATTGATTATATCACTTTATTGTATTCATTGCATTCTTTCATAATATAATGAAAAAGGAACATACAGAATAAAGAAAACAAATTCAGTCTTCTTAAGTTTTTCTTAAATTTTTTTTTGACTTAGTAAAAAAGTTAAATAAAAAGTTTAATAAATTGAATCGTTAAAAACTAACGTCTCTCAATTTGAATTCATACAGAAATGACTAATTTAATTCAGTACAGTATGAATTTACATATATATAACGGACAAAAACAACACATAAAGAACGAAAACACTTACTGGATCAAATATTTCGAAACAAAGTTCTATATATTGTATATATATTGATCCCAGTAAGTGATTCTGTTCTTTATAATTTTCAATTATTTATCCGTCCCGTTCGGATCGGTTTAGTAAGTTTAATATATATATTGTATTAAAAATAAACAATTATAGTAGTACAGTAATGACACTGTTTAAAAAAAAATTAAACAAATCTCAATCATTCCTACTGTGGAAAGTAAACGTTATATAAAACTAAAAAAAGATATCTTCTCAGACATACAACAGTATAATGTTGTGTTATGTACCATGATAAATACAAAATAACTAAAATAACTACTCATGCCAACTTTGACTAAAAGGTACATCGAAAATAAATTCTAACGTATGTTTTTATGTATCAGAAATAATCCATTGGTAGACTCATGCATGTATGCCTATTGCATTAAAAATTTATTTGGATCTACGATTGGAATTTTAATTTACGTTTGAACAAATATCAACAAATTAGATCTGTAAAACAATTAGGTATGATAATTTGCTGTCGTTATCAACAGATGAAAAATCAATGTTTGATAAATGAGCACAAAGCATGCTGAAAGTGATAATAATCTGTTATCAATACTGGCCTCTAATCTAAACTGAGTGAGAAAATCGGTTGTCAAACTGGCCATGACTTGAAAGGTTGCGTGACGTCAGTTTACCTAAACTACTCAAAGTAAATGTTAAGCAACAACTGGAAAAAAGTTTTATACTTCAACAAATAAACAAAATTAATATTACAACTATAATACACCATCCTACCTTGTATACTGCAGCTGTAGCTCTCTGACCGGTTTCGGGTGTCACCCATCTTCAAAAAGAATTAATCTAAGGAGTCGTAGTTCCTGTTACATAATCTACCTAATATTCCACTCCTGTCTATACATTCATTATTTAATTATGTTAACATTATTTAGTTTAATTATTTTTCTTTTATTTTCGTCATTCTCAAGTTTGTCAAGCGAGGCTTCATTTTCCTTAAGGGTTTAAATAATATATCGGTTTGATGATTTATTTGTTCGTTTATTAAAGTACACGATTCTTTATGCTTAAATATTTCTAATTCTTGGGTTATGTTAGCTGTTTGTTCCTTTCTGTCCTGACTTTATTAAGTCCATTGAATTTCCTAAACTGTTAGGTTCATATATATATATATAGTTCAATGTACATAAAGAAACATAAAGAAATTAAAAACACACACTTACAGTCTCTAATTTTCGGTTGAACCGTCTTCAGGAGAGATAAGAGAGGGAAACCAAGCGCACTGGTTCAAAGACGATTGGAGACCTTTCATTTTTTTAGTTTTTTGTCCTTTTCGGATCGTATTTTCATCGAAAAAGTGTATATATATATATATATATTTTACTTAATAAAACAAACCACGATTGGTACTGGACACAATACCAGTTCAAAATTCAAGAAGAGTAACACACAGAGTAAGGAAACACACTTACAGTCTCAACTTTTTGGGTAATCTGTCTTCAGGAGAAGACCCTTTTCTTTTTCCCCTTCTCTACTGAAGACGGATTACCCGAAAATTTGAGTCTGTAAATGTTTCCTTACTCGGGTAATCCGTCTTCAGGAGAAAAGAGAAAGGGGGACCAAGCACGTTGTAGACGCAACGGCAAGTAACGGTGAGTATATATATATATATATATATATATATATATATATCCTTCATAGTCATTTATCCTTCATTTAGTTTAATATTCTTAATCTATTTATTCTCTATTAGTCCAGTTATACCGTTGACCTTTCAACTCTTTTATTCTAACCGCTTGTTTCTTGTTCATTATTGACCTTTGACCTTCTCTTTATATTAACCTGTACTAATCCTTTTAATCTATTAATAGCAATGACTAAGCACGAGTCATCGATTTTAATTTAACATGTCACTTGGCCAACTCCTTTTCCAGTTGAACCCTGTTAGCAGGAGGTTAGTTCGTAGGATCGAATCTCTCAGTCTTAAGATCGTGAATGCCGAGACTGCGGTTAATTTTAATGTTACCTGTTTAAAAGAGGATCTGCTGCCTATTTATATATATGTCCGGTTTGGACCGTTTTAATATTTTGATTTTATATATATATATATATATATATTATCATTAAGAAAACGATTCACAAAGGACAAAAAAGTCTAAAAGTAAACTATACGTACACAGTAAAGAGAAAAACAGACTTACAGTCTCTAATTTTCGGTTTAACCGTCATTAGGAGTAAAGAGATAAGGACACCAAGGGCACTTACGAAGCAAACCGTCCTTCACTTCGCAAGTGCACTTGGTGTCCCTATCTCTTCGTTCCTTGTGACTGTTAAACCAAAACTTAGAGACTATAAGTCTGTTTTTCTATTTAGTGTGTATCTATAGTTTACTTTGATGGGTATATATATATATATATATTTCGTTGTGTTTGTGTAAGAGAGAGAGAGAGAGAAATAGTAGATTAGAAGAAAAATATTTTACATGAAATCATATTTTTGGTACAAAAGTGACTTCCCTGTAAGTTAACATCGCCCAATAACAATAGTGCACATTTACAATATGGCGTCAATATTTGTGAGAATACGAATATAAAATTTGATTGATCGGACGTTGTGACCTGGAACGTGCCCGCAAACTTTGGGATACACAACCCACTCACCTCTCACTCACTCTCTCTCTCTCTCTCTCTCTTTCTATCTATCTATCTTTCTACCCTCACATATATACAAATACAAACAGACACATGTATAATCAAAAATACTTCATACTTGTAAATTAGTTACACTTCACTTATAGTAATGTAAAAACTATTAAAACCCCTCAAAGAAATAATAAATTTCTTATTTCATTATTCGATTTCGTAATTAATTAGGTGAACGGAAAGAAATCATGAAAATGAAATTTGAACTCTCTCATATACACAACCACAATACTATAATAAAACAGCGACAGTATCCCTGAAAATGTGCGGGAAACTGATAAATTACATTTATGTTAAAAAATGATTGTAAGTACTAATTTAAACAATATTGTTTAGCAGTATATAAATTTTTGCACGTTTGTTAAAAAAGTTTTAGGAAAAAATCTGTGAAGAAATCTAGATTGACCTGCTTGATACGGATAACCTAACGCGAGTATAACGATGAAGGACACATTAAATATTGTTTAGCTTGTTGTATCAAACTGATAACGAAAGAAATCATGTTGATTGTAATATCGATTTATAATATTTTACAACTCGATTTGAAGTTTTAATTCGAATATAATCTCGATAGAGCGGTTTTCCATTGATTACTCCCAAACACGCAATAACAGGCAGTTAGGTGATCCAACTCAATTCAGTTGCATTTTGTTTGACCACTGAAATCCACTTTTAATTGAAAACCTTTAATAACACCAAATCACATCCCAATTCATAATTCAATGAACGTCATCATATGAACAGTTTTGAATTTGTTGTCGTTTTTCTCTTTTAATATTATGATTATTTTTGTGTAATATATATATATATATATATATCAATAATCAAACCACAATAAGAAAATGGGAAAACAAGACTAAGATCTTTCAACTGTAACAAGCGGTCCTCGTCAGAGTCAAAAACCCAACTGAACTCAACTCGTCAGACCGCTGACGAGGACCGCTTGTTACGGTTGAAAGATCTTAGTCTTGTTTTCCCATTTTGTTATTGTGGTTTGATCATTGATTGTTATTTCACATGTTTATGTGAAATCTTTATATATAAGTATATATATAAATGATATATATATATATATATATATATATATATATATTACACAGAAATAATCATAATATTAAAAGAGAAAAACGACAACAAATTCTTCTTCTGGGAATTCGGTCAGGGTTAATATATGGAATCACCTTTTTTCCAACGTTTCGTCTTTATTTTAAAACATCCTCAGGGCTATAAACTAACAAAAAACAAAAAACAATGGATATTTGTCATTTCTACTTTACAATCATCATTAGAAATCAAAAAACTTACTTACTCTAGACTAGCTTATATTACCGAACCAACAAAACCCTTATCTGTCATTGCATGTGCTGCTACCCAGCGACTTTTATTGAAAACAATGTTTTTTATTACAATTAATCCATGCCAATATAAACTAAGATAACATTGCAACATTAACTATTTATAATCGAACTATAAATCCTACTTAAACTATCCTGATACGGTACGGGGAGCATCTGTTTTCTCCTGAAGACGGATTACCCGAAAATTCGAGTCTGTAAGTGTGTTTCCTTACTTTGTGTGTTACTCTTCTTGAATTTTGAACTCGTATTGTGTCAAGTTTGGATCTTGTTTCGTTTTATTAAGTGATATATATATATATAATATATAATATATATATATGGGACTCGGTATTTGGTTAACTTCAGTTGGTTTATAAACTTTTTTCTCAATTTCTTTAACAAAAACAGTTTCTTAGATTTTTCAAAAATTTTTATTTAAAACAATTTTAATATCATAGATAGTAAGTATACATTTGAAATATTCAGAAAAAAAACTAAGTAATTAAAACCATTACATAATTTGTAACTTTGAGTACAAAGGAAACAAATGAGAGTTGACAATGTTGCTGGCTGTATTGAACATGTGCCAACCTGTACGTCTTGATCCATGTAACAACGTTCAACCACAATTGAACTGAAGTGGTTTTTTAATTTTAATTTTATAATTAATTTGCCATTTGGATAGTTTTTCATAAAAATATATATATATATATATATATATATATATAATATAAAAAAACGGTCCGCAGGACAGATAACACTTAAAATAAACAGTGACACATAGACTGAAACATAACAAAAGACTCACTTTTCAATATTTCGACCGTAATAGTGGTTTTAGATAGTTTTCTTTTGGTTATATTATACTTCTTAATATAATTCTCCTATTACGAAGTGCAGTAATACTACTGAGGGAGTTCTGTTACTGCACTGTTTTCTGTTTTGTTTTTTTTTTTAAACCGTTCTCCTAGCGGGTTAAAAACGTCAGCCCTTTAAGGTCTTTTTTTCTTTATCTAATTCTATATTGAGAGTCCTAAATTATGCCTAACTCAAGTGCATTTCGAGTAGGGATCTTTAACGAGTACCTGACATCGTACAGGCTCGGGACCGACGGCTTAACGTCCTCTTCGAGGGATGACGTACTCAGATTTAATCACCTCACGCGAGAATATATTGAGGGCCAGGTGGGGATCGAACCACAGACTACCAGCCTAGAGGTGTACGTTAACTACTGAGCTAACCTGGCCCTCTTTAAATAATGTTAGTGATATATATAATATTTAATGTTACGACTATTGGTATTGATAATTATTATTTTAATTAATATTATTAGTAAAGATTATATAGTAATGCTTTACTTATTTTTTTTTTTAAGTAATTTCAATTCTGAACAAGATTATATTTACCAAAAGGTAAATGAAGGTATTTTGTGCCTCAGAACAGATTTTATAATAACGTCGCACTCACTCTTTAGTAATGTGTTAATTTGAATTTATATATTAAGTGAGCATAAGCTTTCAATCTACGCAGCATCTAAATAATGTATGTTGACAAAGTCACGTTCAGTAAGCAATATTGTTGTTTGAGTTTAACTCCAAACAGGTGTTATTGATCAAAATCAAGTTTTAAGGCAAACAGATCACCAGCAGCAGGAAATTATTGTTTGATATACACATTGGAAACGAAATAACGTGCAGCTTGACAAACGGATATTAATTCAGATTTGTCATCTGCTGCAAGCAACTACATAACTGTACTTGTTAACCTATGTCAACATTTAAAAAAGTAATATCAAATGCATATTTGTAAAAGATATAATATATAATGTAGAGTTACAAATTTACAAAAATAAAGTTCATTTAATACTCATAATTTATAGGGACACTTGATTTATATTTAATATTTTCACGTAATGATCTAGAACTTGTGTCCATATAGAAACATATACAAAAGCAATGAAATTTTCCTTATTTGTATTAAAGTAATATTTTTTAATGTAAAAATATTTCATAGGTCAAACAAACAGATGAAAATTAAAAAGTATTAAAAAAATGTACTTATAGCCGTATAACAACTAGACCACATGTTTAAAGAAATAATAACAAGTAAATTGAAGAAAAAAACACGAATACAGGAGTAAGAATATTAAATTTCAGGAATAATAAATATAGGACAACGATTATTTACATTCGAATCTTACAGTGTGCTAATTCTAACAAGTTTCAATGTAGGCAAATAGCTAAACAAATTTTCATGAAATACTTAAAAACATTTTTCACTGCAATTACAAAAAATCTTATTTTTATGAAATGAACTTAATACACCCGAGTATTAAGTAAAATTTGAATAGTATTCAAATTAGTGTCCCTATAAGATTTAATGGAAGTTAGATCCTATTTATTATAAAAAATGTCTCGTGTTTTTCTTCCCTGTTCATCCTGTTGTTTATCTATAATAACTGTCCTCAAAATCGAACGTGTGACTTTGACTATTGCAACAGCAGTTCGCATTACTGTTATTTGTTCTTATTGAAAAAATATGTTGATATAGTTGTTACTTCAGGAAATTACTCGTTTTTCCTTTGCTTTTATCTCATAGTCTTTACATTTTACATCATAAATGAAATTTCTTTGTAATTCTTTGGGCCTTTTATTTTTGAACTAGAAAATAAGAATATTAATTTTTTTCTTAAAAAAAAAACGCTAAACTTACTTCACGTTTATATTATTTAAAGAAATGAGTTATTATTTTATTCTGTACATTGTTTTTTTAACTTCAATAGTAATGTTTCTGGTTGATGTCTTAAATATCTAGATCAGCAACGTTCAATTAAATTTATTTGGTTGTTCTTTTTCTGCAATAAGAATTTCACTTTTTTACTTTACTATAAGTAAAGTATTAAGTACTAAAGTTCGGCCTATGTCTATGTCTCTCTTGTGAGACTGCCACTGCAACATAACCTAATTTAAAATAGTCCAAGTTTAATTTAAAATATTCCAAGTCTAAATAAAAACAATTCATTTAAATGTTGTTCAAATTTATTTATATTATATATTATATTATATTTATATTATATTATAATTTATATATTTATAGTTATAGTTTCTCAACTTGAAAATACATATACACTATGTTGAAGTTTAAATAAAACATTGGTTATTTTAAATTAACCCGAAAAACTAGTATATTATTGCAAAAAATATATTCCTGGTGGTTAATATTACTCCAATCGTATATACATTAACTTTATTGTGAATTGTAGGAAATGTTTCCACATAAAGTTGACTTGTAAACTTGTTACTTTACTATAAGTATAATGATCGTGAAAACATTCCATCTCGAGATTTTGACCGATTTACATGTTTTAAGGTCCCAAAGTTATTTATGACGGTTTTCCAATGATTTCTGTGCGTGTGCGTGCGTATCTAAAGTTTGTGTAGACGTTACAGTCCATAATCTTTCATAGATGAGGTTAATATTTTCCATAAAAATGGTCTTCAAAGTGTACATAGTATTTATTACATTTGATTGCCGAATATAAATAGAAATGCATTAAACCATTTGATTTTGTAAATTAATTCAAATGATAATAATCAATTAAAATAAGATTTAGAGAATAAAATGCAATAATTTGGAACACCACTACATTGGATAAACAGATAGGACTTTAAGACAGTGGTATAAAGTACAGATTCATGATTTAATCAGAAAAAGAAAAGGGATTTCAAAATTTTTAAAACAGAAGAAAGTTTTTTTTTCAACAGATATTGAAATTGTGACTTATGATTGAATGTGAAAGCTACTGAGAAGACAAAAATCTTTATGTTGTTAACCGGTTAATACTTTTGTTACTTATAGTAAAGTTGAGTGTAGGCCACTCCAGATTTTTTCTTATTCATTATATTAATATTATTTTAATTATACTATCTTCTTACTTCTGTAAAGTTTGAATACTTGTTCAAAATTTACTTATTTACCTATTTTATTAAACACTATGTGTTATCTGAATGTTTATTATATGGCTATTAGTTGATTATTTAATAATTTGTAACTTTCCTCTACTTTGTAAGTATATTAAAAAGATTATAAATAATATCGAAACGTTGACATTGAGAATTCAAATTAAATTTGAAAGATTGGCCAACATTTATTCATTTTAGCCGACTTCTATTAGATAAAAGAAAGAAAAATCATTGTCTTAGCCTCGGTAAAAAAATTCAGAAATTGGACTGAGATCTTTCTACCAAAATAACTTTGTTTTGACTTTATCAAAGTCTCAATCGAATTGAAACAAGCGAATTAAAGCATCCAGTGTGTAATAGAAAAGGAGGGAGGTAATACAGGTATTTTAAAGAGGACAAAGAACAAGGAAAGGAAACAAGAGATAGAGCAAAACACGTCAGGGTAAACAAAGGATTGTAGGGAAAAATATGTATAAGATGTTTACTAACGGTAACCCTTGAAGACAAAGGTATTTTCTAGAAAAAAATCTCCCGGAGGAAAAAACCCCTCGGGGAACAAATCCACCCTAAAAAAAAACAATTAAAAGCTAAACTAATGCTAATTTTTCCTCATTATGTATGTATGTATATAATTTACCATTCGGCGATATAAACCAAAGAAAAAAGAATATGATGACTTGATCTAGGATTCTGTGTATTCTCAGTTAATGATTCGAGATCTGGTTATGATTTCTTCTATCACCACACTAAAATGGGTGGAGATTATCTAATCTTATTGAAAAAATATGTTGATATAGTTGTTTTTTCAGGAAATTTCAAAGTTTCTCCGTTGCTTTTTTTTTTATCATAGTCTTTACATTTAACATCATAAATGAAATTTCTTAGCAATTCTTTTGGCCTTTTCAAATTTTGAATTAAAGAAGTGAGAACACGTGACTGATCGGGATTCAGTGTGATCTGAATAAGATGAACTGTGCACTGAGTAAAGATATTTAGGAAATTTTATATTCTTCTTTGAACAAATAATAAATTTTCAATCACGATTATTAAATTTATAAAATTTTTTTAAACAATCAACACTGCTTAAATATATCTTACTAATTGTTAATATGAAATTTAATAATTTCATCTTAACAACAACGATAATATTTTATATGTGGAGACCATTTCATTAGATTTTTACACTACAATGAGTAAATACCACGTAATAACTGATTGCACTACATTAGAACGATAATATTGTTGAACATGATGATTTTTCCATCTTGTTGAGTTACCTCATTTATTTACATACATTAGTCATTTGTATAGACATCGGATGTCAATAGAGTCAGTACATACTTTAACTTTATATCTTCTATATTAATATTGATGGGTCAGAGAACGGAGATGATAAAGAAAGAGGTAAAATGACGGATAGGTTAGGTTAGGTTGCAGTGGCAGTCCCACAAGGGAACACACGTAGGCCAACCATTGGCCCTTTGTGATACCACACAATGAAGATTTATTCTACAGTGGGAGTCCTAAATTTTGCCTAACTCAAATGTATTTAGAGTAGGGATCTTTAACGAGTACCTGACATCGTACAGGCTCGGGATCGACGGTTTAACATCCTTCTCCAAGAGACGACGTGCTTGGATTTATTCACCTCCCGCGTGAATAAATCGAGGGCCAGGTGAAAATGACGGATAACGAGAGCTATTGCTCTTTTTAACACTGAATATATTCATTACTTAAGTTTATACTATTTGATCAATTAAATTTATTTTTAGATTACTCGGCAGTATTTCTTAAGAACATACATTTTCTGAAGTAATCATTTTTACTTCCATCCAATATATCAGAATTTTTATTTTATATTTTTTTTGAAATAAGGAGCAACTTTGTCTCATTTCCAATAACGGAGTTTTGTGTGTTTGACACACATTAACTAAACAATTCTAAAATCTAGTTAATGGGTTAGTTCCACTGAGGTTAGTAATATTAGAATTAGTAATAATACATTCCGTCATACCTCGTAAAGTCTCTGAAAAGCTCGACCGGTTTCGGGTTCGTCTGGATCCCATCTTCAAGAGCACCTAACTGACAGTGAGTTAGGTGCTCTTGAAGATGGGATCCAGACGAATCCGAAACCGGTCGAGCTTTTCAGAGACTTTACGAGGTATGACGGAATGTATTATTACTAATTCTAATTCTAAAGTCCACAGAATTCTGAGAAAGCTCTCTGAATCAACTTTGAGAACCAAAGTGTTGTTTTTGAAAATTGCATTTTAAATATTCTCGTATCGGTTAATTTTTCACTTATAAGATATTTTGTCTTTATGAAAAAAAAAATAAAAATGTTTTTTTCTGGTTAGAGTGATAACAGTAAATTTATAAATAAAAATTGAATTATTTCTTTCTCAGTGATTTAAATGAATATAAAATAAAAGATTTCTCTTGACAAATGGTATTTCATATTTTACTTTTTTACATCTTAAGAAATTTTTTTTTAACTTCCCTTTGTTCATATTTAGAAATAAAAGATAACTCATTCGACATAATTACATTTTTTGTCTCTTTAAGAAAAAAAACTCCATTCAAAAATATCCTCTGAAGTATCTCTTGAGAATTAACTGAAAAAAAAATATAAAGATGATCGCATTTTTCATATTACAACTTTATAACATAGCTAAATTAAATATTTAAAAAAAAATAAATATATTTATTCTTGCATTAATTAACATATATTTAAACTAAAAAGAGAAACGCTTAAAAAAAACAGTACACAAATATTTCGATATTTTGACAAACTGCCGTCATCAGGAGAACAAAATGCGAACCGTTTCATAAGGACATATTAATTATTCAATTTTCATTATGATCTTATAGAAAACATTAATTATTGACACACTGAAAACCCTCAAAAAAAAAAGTAACATATTGTTGATTTAATAAAAAATAATATATTTGAAAGATTTTTTGTTACTATTCCTTAATTAAGAAACCCCTCCCAATCAAGGAGTATGTTATTGCTCTCTTTTATGCTACTTCAAATTGTCATAATATATAACAATTCGTATTATATATTATGAATATATATATAATACATATATATATTTATTATATATATTCGTATATTTTATTTATTCGTATAATTTATATTCGTATATTTATATTCGCATAATTTATTTATAATATATATATATATATATATATATATATATATTCAATGATCAAACCACAATAAGAAATGGGAAAACAAGACCAAGATCTTTCTTAAGATCTTTTATTGTGGTTTGATCATTGATTGTTGTTTCACGTGTTTATGTGAAATCTTTTTATAATATATATATGTGATAATCTTTATATATAATATATATATATTATTTATTTTAAAATATATTTAAATATGTAAAAAATATTTGTTTAATTTATATATGAGGATGAAATAAAAAAATAAATGTCTTTACTACCTTGGCCAGATATATGTAGATATTGTCCACCTCTAGAGTCAAACTGAGAGATTTGTTGAATGGGTTATAGATCTACATAGTTTCTCATTTATTCTTCTTATTCTTAAGTAAAACTCGAAAAGACAGAAAAGAGAAGAATGAAGCTGCTAGCAAGTGACAATAGAAAAGAATAAAAATGAAATATATTTTATTAATTTATTTAAATTTAAACAAAAGTTTTCATTATCATTTATAGTAAAGTTTTCAAATATATAATCGTCAAATATATAACCAGTCGATAATTGGACAAATTATAGAATAAGAAGAATTGATAGAGAATCATAAAGACACTGAAAACTCAGTATGATCCAAATACTGGATCTGAATCATACTGATACTGTACGAGATACTGATACTGTACTGATACTGATACTCGTATACTGGTTCATAGCTGATCTGTATGATGTGAATAAGATCAACTATGACGTAAGTAAAAAATTTAAGAAATTTTATATTCTTCTTTGAACAAATCATAATTTTTAATCACGATTATTAAATTTATATAAAAAAATTTATGTATTTTTTTTAAATAATTTATAAATAATTAACATTGCTTCAATATTTGTTACTAATTGTTAAGGCTTTACAAATATAATATTTAATTCATGAATGGTGGTGTCTACAGAACAGACAAACTCCAATAATATTGTTTTTTTTTATATATTGTTTTTATTATATATTATTATATAATATATTATATATTGTTTTTTTTATTTTATTATAAAATATTATTTTATATATATTGAATTTATAAGATTAAGAAATTTATTTGTTTATTTTTGTATGAGTTTGGTGGACAGGGTAGCCCAGTGGTAACGTGCGCGCTTCTGGACTTGTAGATACGGGGTTCAATACCCACTCTGACTCTCGATTTATTCACGCGGGAAGTAAATAAATCTAATCACGTCATCCTTCAGGGAGGTTTTGTTAAGATGTACGTGAGCATGTACGATGTCAAGTACTCGTTTTAAAGAACCCTACTCTAAATACACTTGAGTTAGGTAAAATTGAGAACTCTCAATGACGAGTAGAACGTTCATTGTGTGGTATCACAAAGGACCAATGTTCGGCTTGTGTGTATTCTCTTGTGAGACTGCCACTGCAACCTAATGTAATCACCTAACCTATCTATAAATTTACTCTCACACATGATAATTTTCATTCTGTTCAGTTACCTTTTTCATTTACACAGTTATTTCTTTATCATATATTAGTAATTTGTATAGATATCGGGTGTCAATAGAGTTAGTACATACTTTAAAAAAAAATTATAACTTTGCAAATATTAATGATAGAAAACAATTATACAAGTACTTGAAACAAGACATCTATTTTGTTGATTATATTTTCCTAGGGTTCCACATTCCACCATTATTAGTGGTGAAATAATGTGATTTTGCAGTTCACAGAAAATATTTCCCAACACATCGGCATTAGACTTAAAGTACATTAGGTTTTTTAGCTTTCAAAATTGTCTAACCTAATATATTTCATTGCATATACATAGGTTTTTCCATGTTCCTCTAAAGCAAAAATCTAAACTGGTTACGTTCAACCAGTGGGGTGGGTGGATGGGTGAGGTTGTAAACATTGCTTGTTACCACGCTACGGTCCAGAATCTTTGATGGATAAAATTGATATTTTGCACAAAAATGGGCCCTATAGTGTAGATGATTCCTATTGTTTGTAAAAAATTATGCATGACGGAAAAGTCACTTTTTTTTTAATTTTGTACGTTGTAAAGTTCAAAGACATACATTTAGAAGCCCTCTAGATCATACTACACATAAGAATAATGACATAAAATTCAATCATAATTGCTATACTTTACATATTTTTAGGAACAAGCTTTCAGTTGATGATAATAGACTCCTCTCAGGGGAGTGCTCTAGAAAGAAAAGGAAATCCCAGCTGGCGTTATTGTTGAATAAAAAAAAAGTGGTTTTTGTTTAAGCTCATTGCCTTGAGGCACTAGCGTTGATCATTATTAAAAACTCAAAGGTACTATTAAAAATAATGTAGCAATTATATACAGTTGTTCAATTAAATGTTTTTTGAGAGAGACTTCCTAATGGGAAATATGAAGCATTAAAATAGCGTTTTAGTTGAATCTATTGTATTTTTGTTAGGAATAGTTACTAACTGAAAGTTGCCTGAACTCAACTTTCCTGTAAGTAAGACTAATATCAAGTTCACTCATACTAAATTTAGTTTGGTTTTTTTCTTTAATCTGGCTATAGTTTAGACGCAATATGTAATAAAACTACCTACTGAAGTATTATCAATTTATTAAATTCATTTTTAAGCTAAAACATTTATAGCTAAATGTAGCTATATTTATATTATCAGTAAAAAAAATAAAATCATTTACCAAAACAATCTGGCAAGTTATAATTATTAAACAGAAGCCTGAGTTTCATCGTTCTCGTGTCCACAAAGACCATAGCTGTCCCTTTGTACTTCTCTTTGTTACTTCTGAAATCGAAATTTCATTTAAGGCTCTTAATTGAATTTTATAATTGTCTTTTATATTGTATTTCTTATATTTATTGGTTTTTTCAATCCCACAAATTTTTAAACTTTTGCAGGATATTGCCTAGAATACACTGAATGTTGTCAAAGCTTTAAATTTTTTTTTGTTCCTTAAACACCAATAGGAAATATATAAACTATACTTACCTATTTTGCGGTAAAATATTAATTTGAAAGATCACACAGTGTGATCTATAGTGTTATTACACAATTTTTGATGAACACCCACCTATAAATCCACTTCCACACACAGAGACAATAAAAAAAATCGTCAAAAATGGACTTAGAGAACTTCAATTTTTTTAAAATCTTGAGATGGATTTTTTTTCATGATGCTATATGTTATGACGCTGATTTCTTAAGAAAATACCACATCTTGATTATTCTAAATTCAGAGTTTTACATTTTGCTAACTCAAGCGTACTTAGAGTAGGTATTTTTAACGAGTACCTGTCACCGTGCAGGATATGCCCCAACGACTTAACATCCACTCAGAGAAACGTCTAGCTCAGTTTTTTTTTCAACTCCTGCATGGAAAAAAACTCTAGGACCAGAGTGAGAAACAAATCCAAATTTACTGTCCAAAGACGAATATACAAGTCACTTCGTATTCTTGTCCCTCAATTTTCGACTTTAATAGGTGTTAGAACTAATATAGTTAGAACAATTTGATAGCAGTCTATAGTTGTAACGTTGTAGATTTTGCTTTACTTACTCTTGTCCGAGTTTTAGCCCAAGTTAAACTTATATTGCGCTCTTCCTACACTTTCTTAAATGTACTGTAATATATTCCTCCACTGTACCAAGTTATTTTTTTTAGTTTTTGAAAGGCCTAAGTGACTGCCTACTCAGTCAACATTCTCTGAAAGCCATTGCCTCAAATTATTTACTTCTGTAACTTTGCTGATTATTCATGTACCAAGGAGTCTATATTTGTTTACCTCATGTCAACCATGTTCAAGTTTTCCATAACTACTTACGTGTTGCTTACATTTCCTTCTTTTATTTATTTCTTACTGTAAATATTTCAATTTTGATACTTTTAGTTTTCTTCAACTATATTTTCAGCATTACCTAAATGACTAAATTTCGTCAAATGATCTTACTTTCTTATCAATGGGTCATAGTTCCTGCTGTGGCCTAACATGTTTCTCTCCGACATTCCTGAATCATCCATAACAATATGTTTCTTTTGAGATCTGTTTTGGTATTATTCCGTGCACCCTGCTTCTTCAGCAATATCGCGAGTAATAACAGAACAGATTGATGCCTTTTAACGTGAAAGCTCTTTCGCCGGATCTCGGGGGCACCAGGCCCTAGCCTAAGATAGAGGCAAATTCAGCCTCCGAGATACGCCCGAGGTCGACCACGCGGAGGCGAGCTTCCACGACCTTACATCACCTACAAAACATAAAAGAAAAAATAGGAAAAAACAATTGAAACGTAAAAGAAAAAAAGGGCACTTACCGAAGTGCCCTTTCACAAAGACGTAAAGAGTTTTTTAAATTTATTTATGGAATCAGAAGAATTCGGAAGATACCAGGCATAGAGCCACCTGACGAGTGATGACTGGAAGTCCACGTTCTTATTTTTAGTTTTTATAATGCACAGAACAATTGTTTATTCCTATGTTTTCTTTTGAGATCATTGTTATATTTTTTTCAATTTCTTCCTGAGTTCCATAAAGCAATTGCTTATCCTACGACGGTAAGTAATCCTTTATAACTTATCTCCAACGCTTGTAAATCGAAATCTTCCTTCAGTTTTGCCGATCATAATAAAAAATCCATTAACCACGAAACTTTTGTCCTAAATCAGTTGAGTTCATCAATTCCACCATTTTTTTTTCGTCAAACAGTGCACTCAAGGTTCATAGCTTTTTGATTACTTGAATGTTTTATATGTAACATAAATGTTTATATTTTATTTTTCTCTTTGTTCATGTAATGTAGAGAATATTAAATTTTTCTTCGATGAATATTATTTTATTCTTTATTGAAAAATATCCAATTAAGTTCATCAATCTATTTTCAATAACGTTTAATTAAAACGATGTTTTAGTTCCAAGTAGATATATAAGGTCGTCTGGAATGCAAATAATTCAACTCCGAGAACACTTTTTTTTTTTAACAATGCTTTCTATACAATAATGAAAAATAATTGAAAACGTTGACTGCTTTAGAAGCCCTGAGGCCATCCTTTTCCATAATTTTTAGAAAGTTTTTTGAATTTGCACCAAATTTAATTTGAGTGCAAATTACTAACGAAGTATTCTTTTGTAGCCATGATCAATCTTTCGGGCAGTTGATTCTTACTAATTAAATCAATATTGTCATAGTGCAGAATAAATGACATAAATTGGTCAGTACCAATTGTTCTTTTCAATCGAAGTCAAATTCTTTTACACGGATGTCTTCATTATTTTATTGGATACATTACAGCATTATTTATTTTTATTTTTTTGGGATACTTTGACTACAATTTTATACATTTAGAAGTAATTTTGTTTTGAGGGTTATTCCTTTAGCTTTTTGATTATGTAGCGGAAATAGGGTAGACACCCATTGGTGGCGCTCCTTAACAATATTTAATTCTTATGATGACAGCAGGTTCGTGGCCATTGCCGTTTTAGCCGTCTTTGGAGGTTTGTAGGGATTACTAGTAGGAAAAGACTAGTAGTTCGGTCTTTTGCATGGTCGCGAACAAAGGGGATTTTAAGATCTCGGTTAATGATTATGTTTGGGACGTAAAATGGGAGATGTGAGAGTTTTCTAAGTATTTTTGATTGAATGACTTGTACAGGACGAATATTTGAAGATTTGGCAGAACCCCAAAGTTCTATGGCATAAGGCCACGAAGGCTTCAAGATTGTGTTGTTTATGTGAAGTCTGTCTGTTAGTTTGAGTTTTGATTTTCTATCTAAGAGTCTTATAAGGCGTTTGAAACGTCTGTTGGTCTTTGTTCGTTTCAGCCTTGTATGTGGATTATTCATTTATGATAAGTAACATTTTTTTTTCAAGACTCCTTTTAACTTTTTACAATTTAATTTATTACTTTCATCAATTCTAAAGGTATGCAATTTATTTACGCAATATTTAGAATATCAATATTTTTGACTGGGCTCTTGTTTTCATTTTCCCATTTATGTATAAATAGATGAATAGACTGTAAGAACAGATTTTGATCAATGTTTAATCATGGTTTCTCAACATGGTCAACATGGATTAACTAGATGAAAGAGAAAGAGAAAGATGAAAGAGAGAAAAAAATGATTAATATGAGAGTCTCTGGAAATTTTTAGTTTACCAAATTTATAATCATTTTAAAATGTATCATAACGACAATATACCATTAAACACAGCCATCTGACCGTTAGAATATTCAAGCATTAATACCAAAACATCTCAATAGTTAGCCTTAATAATCTAGTATTTAAAATGTTGCAATGCTCCTTTTTATGCTATTTTAAAATGTGACTTTTTTTATAAATAACTTGTAATATTTTTATAAAGAATTATGGTTCTTGTATTAAAAATATTTTAAGATTTGGAATCCATGTTATTAATCTAATTTATTATTACGTAGTTAGATTGTTATTCATTTAGAAGAAAATACATGTCCATAATTAGATTTTCTATATCATAGAGGATTCATAGGTATATAGTAAGATACGAGTATCTCTGAAATAGTAAGAAGCTCTACATGAGAGGTAGTAAATAATAACTTTTGCATTGCCTTTATTTAGAATGCATTTTTTCCATTATGCTGTCCCATGTAATCTGATCATTTGAAAGCACTTGAACTACTGCCTATACAAATTATTACCTTTGCAAAGGATTACACGTTTTTGCAAAGTCTCATCCACAGTTTCCAAATGTTTTGAAGTCTCTTTGATGTATCTTGTTCCCTCCAGTTATGCTGCTGTTTGTTTGTAGTTCTCAGACCATTTAAATCACTGTTTGACGGTTGTATTCACAGAACAGTGTACATTGAAATGTGATAACATATTAATATTATTATTGTTATTTGAGGGTGATTATAGCGCTGCGTCTTAAAAACGATTGTACTTCCCCCCTTCAGTACTTATGTTCCCCAACAGTTAGGTTCAACGCCTCCAAGAAGCTCAGCACTTTTACTGGGTCCAGCGATAAAAGTTTTTCTATGGTTTGTTGAGTGAACCGAAGCACCTACCTCTGTGCAACAAGTTTACCTGACAGTCAGCCGGCAGGTGCAACGGTGTTTCATTCTCTTATTTGCAGAATCTGCACAAACCATCATCCATAATGCTCATTCAGGCTCCCTACTTTTGGTAGAAAGTGATTCCCTTTCTCCTTCGTCGGGACAGTCTGTTTTAGGGTCCTTAGGTGCACTTGTGGGAGGTGGTTTCCACTAGTTAGCGCTTTTAGACCCTTTGCGCTGCCGGAGGATGGTCTCCGGACTTCTTTTTGCTTGGTATCACACAGGAGAAACTCCCTGAAGCTCTGTCAGTGGTATTTTGTCCACTCCGGCAAAGCACTGCACACCGGAGTAAGGCGAGGGGGTCGCCTTTTAGCCTTAAGGCTCCGTCCGTAATACAGTAAACCCTGTATCATCAATCCTTCGTCACGGATCGCATAACACCTTAGATTGAGGCTGAGATAAGAGGAGAGGATTGGGGAAGTTAGAAGGATTATGAAACGAAGTTGGTCAGGCCCAGCCCCTGATCACCTTCTCCTCCTCTTTCGTTTGTCTCTGCATATAGCAGGTTAACATGGTAACCCCGTGAAGGCTGAAAGTCGGAGTTAAGTGCTAGAGGCTATTAGAGGTGCATAATCACTCCATTACCACTCCGAGATAGCATAACAATGACTCTTTTTTTATATAATATTTTACATATTTTGGAAATCCGGAAATTGTATGGTTCTAAAACAGAGGTTTTTTAAAAAAATATATCTATATTTAGTGTATTGACTAATTTTATTAAGTAACAATTTTTATCCCTATTCATACTTACCTTATGCAATATATGCTTGGATATTTTAATTTTATCGAAGGACCAACGGTTGATAACAAAATTGAATACATATGTTAGCATTACATTAACGAAATTAAATAACATTGGGCACTTAAACAGCTTTGTTGTTGTTGTTCTTTACTATTTTTTATAAATCAACAAAAAAAAACATAAATAATCATGTAAGAGATGAAAAAATTCAAGTAATAAAAAATTGTAAACCTCGATAGGAGGGATTAGCAAAAAAATCCCTAGAATTTCTGTGCTCAACTGATATAAAAAAAGTTTCGCAGTTAATACATTTTTTCTTGCGCTCAGTCAAGTGGGGTTTTGGTACATTTCGAAATGATTTCTAAAGGTATTCTTAACTTGGCTACTCTTCAGTCAGGGTGTTTTTATTGTTGTAAAGTTACATATGTAATTTTATGTAACAGTTAAAATTATATACTCTGTAATTTTGTATGCGTATTACAGATATAAATAAAAAAATGCATACAATATCAATATTTATTTCAATATGAATTTATATAAATTCATATTTAGCTATTGTCATAGAGGTCAGGTTAGGTCAGTGCCAACGTTCTCTTCTTTGGACTGGTAGATCCGGGGTTCAATACCCACAGTGACTCTCTATTTATTCCGAGCTCGATTTAGCTCTCAATTCCGAGACTTTACGATATCAGGTACTCGTTAAAGATCCCTGCGATAAATACTTCGAATTAGGTAAAATTTAGGACTCTTAATGTTAAATCAGCAGGTAATGAAGCTCACCCATTCCAAAAATGAGTGCGAAATTATAAATGAGTCAGTATTTCCACCTCTAGAACAAAACTAAAAGGTGCTGTTCTAGGGTTGGAACAGCCTTACAAGTGTGGGTGTTATAAAAAAAAAAAAATGTAATTGAAATAATCATATTACTTCATAATTCCACTTTTTTATAATTTTATTTATAGAAAATGAATCGTTTATCTAAAATTACATTAAATCATGATAGTATAAATTATATGAAACTCCTTGATTTAAAAAACAATTAAAATATTTTTACTAACGACGGCATAAAAATTACTGGTTTCGGTTATATTACAGAAGTAAAGCAACATTGGTTGTCGTTAGCCCTTAGATGGGTAACACCACTCGCTCGTTAATGTGGTACGCACATAGTTTAAATGGGTACCGAGTCAAAAATGAGCCATACTTTCACCCCTTGAATATTCCGAAGGTCTATACATGTTTACAAAACTGGATGTTTAAAAAAAAAAACTTAAAATGCTTCTAACTGTGATTACGTACAACATACATATATTATATTTTAACACAAGAGTTTGCTCTTTGCAATTAATAGGCTACTTCTTACTTTGTCAAAAGGCTATTTTTGGGTTACTTAAGTTATTTTACGAGATTATTTATACAACCGAATAAGTTAAACTTATATTTTACTTATTACTTATGACTGTAGGAAAGAAAAGACTATCATTTCCTTAATCAAGATTGACATGCAATCGCGTGTATTAAGCGACTTTTTTTTCCATACCCAAAGACTATTCATTTAAATAAATTTACAAAGTCAATACTTTAACTATTTCTTTATTTTTCTAAAAGATATTCGAATGTATTTGTAATGAATTTTAAATAATTTAAAGATTCATCTACAATTGTCTTATACAAACAATGGTTTTTGACACTTATCTTCAGGTTACATAAAGTGTTATCGTGGATTGAAGAGACTGACCCAGGGAAGATATGGCCACGTTGTGTTGCATAGCAGCCCCAAGTCAAGGGCTTTCACTTGCCACTTTGTTCTTCTTTAATAGTTAAGGTCAGTTAGTTATTGTATTGACAGTTGATATAACCTAAAGAAAAATACTTTGTGTTTGAAACGCTTTGTTGGTAACATAAATTTGTTATTGAACACTAGATTATTTTGTCAATATTAGTAAATAATACATAGTAGATGAGTATGGAATATTTGAATCTGGACTTTGCGATTGACAGACAGTCAGTGTGTTTCGCTAAAAGTTGTCTGCAATGCAGTCAGTTCACTAAAACACAATGCACGTGCTTATCTGAGCTCTCGTGACTAGTACATCCATTATGCAGGGAAGCTCTAAGGTCAAGCCACCGCCTCACCCTCCCAAGCTCTAATGCTTCTATATGCTCTGGTCAACATGCGGCTAATAATAGATAAGCCCTAAATGCTCCTCTTATTCCAACAGGCTTGCTTTGACTTCATTAATATGGATAAAATATATTACTTTCGTTTTTGAACTATATATATACACTATTCTTATTCCAAATATTTAAACTCGGCTCCACCTATTGATAATCCATTAGACGATAAATCTCATTTCATCTAGTGTTTTCACTATTAGAAGTGTGTGTGTGTGTGTGTGTGTGTGTGTGTGTGTGTGTGAGAGAGAGTGAGAGGGTAAGGATGGGTGAGAGTGGGTGGAGTGGGTGGAGAGTGTGAGAAGGTGAGGATGAGTGGATGGGTGTGTGCGTGTGTTTAAGAGAGAAAGAGAGAGAGAGGTGTGTGTGGTGGTGTAGAGTAGTGATGGGTAGTTGGATAAGTGGTGGTTGGTGTGTGATGTGGTGTGTTAGAGAGGAGGGAGAGAGAGAGAGAGAGGAGGAGAGGGAAGAGATGGTGAGAGTGGGTGAGAGAGTGTGAGTGGAGTGGGTGAGAAGGTGAGAATGGGTGAGTAAATGAGTAGGTGAGTGGGTGAGTGGATGGTTGGATGGGTGTGTGCGTGTGTTTAAGAGAGAAAGAGATAGATAGATAGAGAGAGAGAGAGAGAGAGAGTGAGAGAGAGTGGGTGAGAGTGGGTGAGAGTGGGTGAGAGTGGGTGGAGTGGGTAGTTGGATGAGTGGTTGGTTGGGTGTGTGCGTGTGTTTAAGAGAGAGAGAGAAGAGAGAGAGAGAGAGAGAGTGTGTGAGTGGGTGAGTGTGGGTGGAGTGGGTGAGAGTGGCTGAGAAGGTGAGAATGGGTGAGTAAATGAGTAGGTGAGTGGGTGGTTGGTGTGTGTGTGCGTGTGTTTAAGAGAGAGAGAGAGAGAGAGAGATTGTGTGTGTGTGTGTGTGAGTGTGGGTGAGAATGGGTGAGTAGGTGAGTGGGTGGGTGTGTGGGTGTTTGTAAGAGAGATTTTCTCTCTCTGTTATTATAACTAATTTTAAATTTATAATGTTCAAAGATGGGTTTTCTGAGGATTTTCGGTCTAAAGGAATTACACTCCTTATACTCTTTAGACCAAAAAACCTTAGGAAACCCATCTTTGAACTTTAAGAATCAGTGGTCGAGAAGCTATATCAATTTTAATGATATATGAATATTATCATAGATCATCTTTTATGTCGACTTTTTTTGACTTATTGGAATGAGACATAGTTTAAATTATCACCATTAATTTTTTTTTGTACAGTAAGGCACCTCTGTGGCTTACTCTGTAGTGAGGGCTTACATCGGTCACAGAGACATGGCTTCAATATCCTTAAAGTTCAGTTTGTTTGTAATTCCTTACAACAGTTGGCAAATATAACCACAGTGCCACATTATTATAAAAGTCTATCATAGCTCGTGAATCGGTGTTATAGCCACTCAACCGATTTCGAACGTTGTGCATCCTTCATCTAGGACTGATAATTGTTGAATGATTCTGGGAACAAATGAACAAGCAGTGCCAATATACCCCTGGTTATATTGGTTTTATATAACCCCGTCTTTGTAGTTTTATTATTGGCTTAAACATTATATCTGATTGATGAAAATCCGTTGAATTATTAAATTATTTGTATTTTCATTCTTATAAATTTCAAGATTCTTTATTATATTTAATTCTGGTCCTCTATGTTCTGTTTTTATTAAATGCATTGACATTTCTATACTGTCAGGTTCATTTTCTGACAATTTCGTTTATTTAAGTCATTAGCGTATTTTGACTTATTTGAATTATTTACGCAATCTTTAATTGTTTTTTTAAACCTTTCTTGTAATGTTCTACCAGTTTTCCCTAAATATGGTATTTACTAATCTTTTTGGTACTAACAATTTGCAGGTAAAGACACCAGAAAGAGGTTTCTTTAAATCTGGCTACTGATATTTAAATATATTGTATTGTAACTTTAGTAAATGTATTCCAGAATAAATTCTCTATAAAAATGCTTCAAACAGAAAAGGTTTCTTCTAAGGGGGAAAAAAAAGGAATGGATTTTCCATTGAACATCAAAGTTTTATGCAAGCAAAAATAATCGCCAGGGACAGGACTGGACCAAAGGGGCACAATCAATGTCAGCCCTTCTGTTTCTTATAGGCTTCCTTTGAGACCATATCCAGGGCCGCAATTTCAAAAGGCAAACCGACAAAAAAGTACCGTTAGTCTTACAGCAATTCTTTTCAAAAAGGGCAGGTTAGAATTATTTTTCCCGAATATAGAGCAGTAGCGATAATCCAAAAGAAATGCTTGAAATATATTTTATTCAAAAACTGATATTCTCTCTTCTGATCATCGTAAATCATGAACAAAATCCATATAGTTTTACTCGATAACAGAAGAATATTGTTTGATTGTTTATTTATGAACTGATTAATATTATCATTGACCGTAATGTACTGATATTGCAAATAATTTTTTAATTTCCGCATCAGAGACTTCAATTTAAAGCATACAGTGTGAGCAAACATTTCGGCTGGTGGGCCCTATTGACTTCAAAAATTTATCAGGCAAGTCCGAATGAAAGACAAATCACAACCATTAAGCACTATCTCTTATCATTATATATAAACCATATTTTCAATAAATCAAAGAAATAAAAAGACAGAGTATTATTTAATTTTTAATTTCTTACAAGTCCAATTTTTTTTAAACATATATATGACTCATTACAAAAATTATAGTCTTCTGCTCTTCATCATATTGGTATTTTCATTTTATTTCACTCGAGTTATTTTGATAGTCTTAGTATAAACAGCAGTTTTTGTGTCTTTGAATAATTCACTTTTAGATGTTCGAAAAACTGTTCATGTACCAAATTTTTTTTTTTTCATTTATTCGATAGAATTATTGAACCTGATTTCACATTTTTGAAAATTTATTTTTTCCCCCAAAGTAAAAGAAAGGACTCAGCATTTTCGTTTGGTCAACTGTTTTATTCTTTTGTTTTGAAAATCCACACAGACGTCTTTATCACGATTGTAAATGTGGTATTTTATTTTTCAAAATTAACTTTTACTGAGCTTAATAACAAAAGTTCACTTTTTCCAAGTTAGACGAGAAAACCATCATATGAAACCTTAGTTAGAGCCTTGAGCGTATGAACAGTTTTCTCATTTTGTCTTATTGCCTTAAAGATACTTAAATTGAAATAGAAATATACACCAAATTTAGTATTTTTTTTTTATCAAAGTTTCCATCACTTATACCAAGTACAATAGCTAAGGACTCTCTTTGACAGTTTATCTTTTTTTGTTCTTTACATTTTTTACAAGTAAGATGGTATTTTTTTGTTATGCAAAACCACAATTAAATCAATTTAACGTATACTGAGTTCTAACTTTATTTAAAAAAGGTAAAAAACAGAACAAAATTTACACCCAAAAAGTTAGCTTACGTCTGTGGGCTAGAACTCGCGACACAGAAGATCCCGGACCATAGTTTGGCCACCTCTGATATAAGTTACATGGGCATAACTTGTCAAACCTTTGAATGATTGATAACCCAGAAACAAGGAAACAGACACACAAATAGATGATGCAACTTTTATTTTATTAGATCAAATGAAGGTAAATTAAAATATATACAGTGGTAATAGGAACTGAAAATTTTTTTAATATTAGTATATACAGAATAGTATAGGATGTGTTTTTATTAGCTTTTCATATGGATATATACATAGCCAGAACTATATGTTAATACGCCTTAAAATGGCGGTTAATTACAACAAACTTACAATTATCAACTTCTATATCTAATTTGTACTATCAAATATTACGCTTAATTTGTATTATAAAATTCACAATACAAATATTCACACATAATTATTAAAACAAAATATCAAGCTCATTGTTATTAGTATATACTATTGTTAAGCGATGATTGCGCTCTCTAGGAGCCCATAGTAACACTAGTATTGCTAGCTGATGTGAAACCAGTTTCTCTTTTCAAATGCATTATTCATATGCATGAATATAAATTATTGTTTTATACAATTGATATAAATATAAGTAAATAATATTTTAATAATAGTTAGAATATTTTATGGTAACGGAAGAGTACTTTTTTGTTAGTTAAAGTTTCCTTACTTGTCGCTGGCTAAGACAGACCTGATTTTGGTTAGGCAAGTGGGATTACGGCTGTGGTCAACTCTGGTTCCCCTTCATATCGTATAAATCTTTCGCCTTTTACTAAAGATTTCCGTGGAGGGGAACAAATGATGAGTCTGTCATTAATTTTTGTAATACCCGTCCTATGGTCGGGTACATAATACTGAATATAAATATGGTTATTTCATTGGGATTTGTTAAGCATCTTGGTTTGCTTTTAATTTATTGGCCTTAACTGCCGTAGCACAGGAGTCCAAGTTTGATTAATTTTTGCAATACCCGTCCTATTAACGGGGCTGATAATGGCTAATACAATGTTTGAATCGTAGACAGATGGGTGGCTTTTAATCATACGAGGTGTGTAAATAAAGTAGTGAGACTGGCAACGTCGCTTTCGATCTGGCAACGCTGGAGACGCGTGGCCTTGAGTAGCGTCAGGTGCACGTGTGATGCGCCTCCAGTATGAATCTGAACTCGCCACAGTCATTTGTTTGTCCGTAGCGTTGGTTTTCGTGAAATGGTTTTTTTCTTGAGCGTTTTAAAAATGAGTGACCTCAAAGTTGAGCAGCGGTGTGCAATCAATTTTGCTTCAGACTTGGACATAATGCAACCGAAACTTTTGAAAAACTTCAGGAGGCCTATGGAGAACGTGTTTTATCAAGGGCACAGGTTTTTCGGTGGTTTAAGGAATTTTCAGAAGAAGAGAGTCGATTGAAGATGAACCACGAAGCGGAAGGCCTTCAAGTGCAAACACCGATGAAAATGTCAACAGAGTACTGAACCTTGTGCGTTCAGATCGAACGCTTGACAGTCAGAATGATCGGGGAACAGTTGAATTTGAATCACACCTCCGTTTCATCACATTTTGACATCAAAGACAAGTGGGTGTTGCATCACGACAACGCGCCCTGTCACACTGCCATCTCAATAAACGAGTTTTTGGCCAGTAAAAACATTCCTGTTGCTCCTCAGCCTCCTTATTCACCAGACTTGAGTCCTTGTGACTTTTTCCTCTTCCTGAGATTGAAAAATCACCTCAAGGGAACTCATTTCGGGACACTACAAAACATACAAACTGCTGTAACCGACCAGCTGAAGGCCATTCCAGAATCCGAGTTCCAGCAATGCTACAATGATTGGAATGACCGTCTCCAGCGCTGTGTGGCTTCCGAAGGGAACTATTTTGAAGGTGACAATATCACATTGTAATTATATTTAAATAGAAAATTTAAAAAAAATCAGTCTCACTACTTTATTTACACACCTCGTATGTCAAATATAGTAACTGAATATAGAGACAAGTCAGATTCTGTAAGTTAACTTCTGCAATCAGCCCCAAAAATTACTTAGAATTTTCGTGGAATACCTCTGGTTGGAATGACTTAGTGCTAATCTAAAGAGTCTTCACATGGTTGTCCTACCACACTAGTCGTAGGGTTGTCTGAGAAGAGCAGATTGGTTGATGTCTTGTGGGGTAGTAAAGATCGTTTGGGAATCCTTAGTTGCAGTAATGTGATTTGATTATGATGACTCAAAGCGGATTTCAGACAGGTTTATAGACTCTTGGATCAACTTGGCGATGGTTACTCACAAAGTACTAAACAACAGAATAAGTCTGGAGAGTGACAGCTATAGTGAAGTAATCACGGTAAGGTTTGCAATGCAGATTGTAATAAAGACCTTAGAAATTAATTGTTATCAGTTATGTTAATCCCCATGATGATTAAAAAAGGACCCACATTTAAGTACTCTCTATGCTATGGACTTAGGATATAGACCCTATATCTCCGTGTGGGACAGGGCTCGAGTCCATTGATCACCTCATTAAAGTATGCCCTCATTATGAGCTGCAGAGATATCAGGTAGTGATGGAGACAAGGAGGTTCATAGATGAATGGCACAGAAGACTCTTCAGGAGTCAACACCTATTGAATTTTCTGTATTGCATAGGAAGAAGAAAGAAGGTGTTTGGACTTCATGAACGAGTGGCTTAGTGTTATTTTTTTGTTTGTCTTTATGTGTGATGTGGTGTTGTGGGACCCACCTCCGCGAGGTCCACACTGGGCGGATCAGTGCATCTCTCCTCTAGAAAGGTTGTTGCGGGACGTCAGATGTGGCAAAGGGTCTCATGTTAAAAAGCATCGATCTGTTGTGCTTTGCTCATGGAATGGCCGAAAAGTTGATAGATATAATAACAAATCAAAACAGGTCATAGGACGTAGTCGGAAAGGGGTTTGTTACTGAATGAGATTTGGACATGTCGCCGAGAAAACGCAAAAGTAGAATAATCCACTAGGGCGGCAGCGGTAAGCTCACGACTGTTCAAACTGGTGTATTTAAATACCAGTGAGAAAAACTGATAAATTTAAGTATACATTTTAAATATCTATGTAGACTAATGTTCTCAGCATAGATTTTTTGTCAGTGTAGCTTAATCAAAATTATATATAACCATCAAGTTATATAGATGATTAAATTTCACACATTCCATACATTAAAACTCCATAAATTATTAATCTAAAATTTTAAAACATGAAAATTCCTTATTAAGAGACTTTATTAAATTGCCTGCATGAGACAGTGGATTGGCATGACATTTTCTAGACTTTGAATTTATTAAACAAGATGATCTTAGTCTTCAATGCCCGTCTCGGCGAGGACATTCCACTTTGGCTGTCAGTAACTAAATAATTAATTATAAGCATAAAACATACTTATTCGTTTATGCTTTTTTTGATTAAGAGTTGCTATTTGTTTAAAATGGGTCGCCAAAGTTGCAGGGTTGAGCAGCTCAGATGAATTGCACTGTCACCCTTTCTGTCTTTCTCTCTTTCATACACAAAGATACACTAAATACTTTCAAATACTCACACTCACTAACACAGATAAATGTACATCGCCCAACTGAACACAAACGCATACGAGCACACACACACACACAAACACACTCAATTTCTCAAACACTTAAATGAATAATACATAAACATACACACATACAAACACAAAACTGAAAAAAATCTCTTCAAATACTGAGTTTCACACATTAAAACTCCATAAATTATTAATCTAAAATTTTTAAAACATGAAAATTCCTTATAAACTCAAATCTTATGATTTAATTATTACTATACTGTATTTATATTGAAATATAAGAACAAATTTAGTTTATTGGAAGTTGAAGGAGGAGAAAAGCAAGCGCCTGATTGAAACACCTCCAGAGATTAATGAAAGGATTCAAATCAGTCCGACATTTGATCTCCAATCATACACTCTAATGTATTCGTGCCTCGAGCCCTTTGTTGGATTTAGTTGTCAATTTTAGCTCTGCCATTGACACAGTCCCTTTGTTTGGTATTGAACAGGGCAGGCCTCGCATTTCATCTATTAATTATAACCCTAATATGAAGCCCTTCATGAGGACGATTCACCAAGTAGTGACTTAATTAAATCAATAATACTGATTACTGTAATAAATTATCTGTCTCCATGAATTCCTCCGTAACTTAAGAGAAATTGAGTTTTACTACAGCAATTTCAGTGCATAATTGATCTATTTCTCATAATGTGGTAAAATGGAGAAACAAACAAAAGTCTCCACACAAATGAAGTTTTATTCAACAACAAGAACGCGTTTCAAGCACTTTGTGTTCGTCATCAGGAAGACACCAAGGATGTGGTGTTGAAGAGTTGGTCCAGTGAAAACAACCCTTCAGTACCACATCCTTGGTGTCTTCCTGATGATGAACACAAAGTTTTTGAAACGCGTTGTTGTTGTTGAATAAAACTTCATTTGTGTGGAGACTTTTGTTTGTTTATCCATTTTACCTCAGAATGAGTAAATACCACACAATTACGGATTGCACAACTAATGATTTATCTATTTCTATAAATGTCAATATCTGTGTATACGTTGGTACCTTAAAAATCAAAAAATCTATAAAAAGAAAACCATATTTTTCTGAAAGACAATAAACATTTTTTGGAATCTTTACATGGTCTTCTAGTAGAGCTATGCGGGAGCTGGAGTACCCTATTGTCATGCGGGGACGCCTCTGGACTGGTAGATACGATGTTCAATTCTCATTCTGGTTCCCGATTTATTCACGCAGGGGGTAAAAAAATCGACCATGTTGAAAGGATCTTCAGCTGTACGTTCCGAGCCTAAAAAATGTCAGGAGACGTCATATTTCCTTATGATTCAAAGAGGTGTAGCTTTTAGAAAACTCTCAATTCTACTACCATCTCCTTCCCTCTACAAAAATGGGTAAGGGCTCCAGTTAATTGTTACATTAACTTATGTCTGACTTGAGGTATTTTATTTTCATTTTGCCATAAGTAAGCCTATATGCCTATTGTCTCCCAACTGCTTTTAGTTTTTAATTAACATAGACGATTGAATTTTTAGCCCCTGTCCTTATATTTAGATATTTATTCTTTATTTTGTCCTGTTTCTTCATCCTAAGTATACTTTTCTCCATTACTCTCTGTGTGATCTGGAGTTTTCTCCTATTTCTCACTGTAACTATCCACGCTTGAGCTTCATAGATCAATACAGGAAACACATTTTTCAAATATATTTGCTATATTTTGACCTTTGAGTATTTTAATATATAATTCATCACCCAAAATTTGTTATAGCTAACACCAGAACTTCTTTTTATTTTTTTATCCAAGCATTCTTGGTAACTAAGTAATGGACAGAATTATGGCACCTTGTCCAACCATTTAAACGTCCAATTTTCGGCTTATTTTCTTCTTATCGGCTATTTATCGCTGATATAGTTTTTTCCTGAAGATTATTTCAGGACCTTCTTTTTGTTCGATTACTTGTGCAGCCGTAATTATTATTTTCAGTGATAGCTGGTATAACTTAATCGTCAACAAACATCAATCTTTTATGAAAGATACCATTGATTTTAATGCTCTGTTGATTCTATTTGATTGTTTTAAAAACTATTTCTAACACATTCTTGACAAGTCTGGTGATGCTATATTACCCTATTGCACACCTATATTGATAGGAAAGTAATTTCCCATATATACTAGTATATACTAGAATATACCATTCTAGTAGATTTCCTATGACACAACAGGGAGTGTGGAGTGAATACCCTACGGTGGGCAATTTTCCCAAATAAATGTCTTCTTGACACTTGTAAAAGCCTTAATAAAAACTATAGAGATAAAGTAGCCATTTATTTGATATTCGTTATGGTTTTGTGTCAATTGACTTAAATTATGGATATTTCCACGTGTCGAGTTTCTGGGCTTTAATCCCACTTGGTGGTTGCATGAAATTTATACCGCTAGCTATTCTTTTTTAATGAATTTAGAATTTTGTTTATAGCAGAGGTCAGGATGAACAAAGGTAATTTCTAACGGACTCTTCATCTCTTTGTTTTTAACAGTGGTTTTACATTAGAGTGCGTGCAGTCATTGAATGGTATCGCGTTATTACTGATATTTGTACTGAATAGTAATCCCAGAGGCTTATTTCTTCTAAAAGTAGTTTAACTCATTTGTGATTAAGTCAGCTTCTGGTGTTTGTTTAGCTTTATTGTTTCAATTATATTTTTTAATTTAAAATTTTCACAATCAAGTAATTTATTTTCATTAAAACATCTATTTAGTAAAACACGTTTATATCAAATTCGTTGTCATTATACAAGTATTTATAATATTTTTTAGCACCATCTATTATATTATTTTAATTTGTTTTTGTTTTATTTTCTTTTCCTCTTAAGGAGATGATGCCTTAACTAAAAGCATTCTTTAGTTAACATCGCTCTTAGGGTCTAACCATAACTCAATAAACTTATATTCTTACAAGCCAGTTCTGATGTCTTGACCTATTTAATACCAAAATGTAGTTTATCTTATCTATGTCAGTTTTTATTGTTTTTTACTTTACTATAAGTAAAGTATAGTGATCGTGAAAAAATTCGATCTCGAGATATTCACGGAGAAGTCGTTCTATGAGGTTTTTACGATGATGTCTGTGTGTGTGTGTGTGTGGGTGGGTGGGTGGGTGGGTGCGTGTGTTAGCATTGCTTGTTACCACGCTACGGTCCAGAATCTTTGATGGATCAAGTTGATATTTTACACAAAAATGGGCCTCATAGGGAAGAAGATCCCTATTGTTTGCGAAGAATTATGCATGATGGGAAAGTCACTTTTTTTGCCAAAAACCGTTTTTTTTAAAACATTTATTTCTCCTAAACTGATAACCCTGGAGTTTTGAAATTTTGACATTACCTTTGAGGTTACAAACGCAACAAACGAAAAATATATTCAGAATTTTAAAACAACGGAAAATATTTTTTGTTCACTAAAATGTAAAAATTTTGACTTTTAATTCAATCTCAAACATTGTGAGAGCGATACAAGCCATACTGTTTGACAGATCAAAATGAAACTATGCCTAAAAATAGAACATTATGTGGAGAATGAGTTGAGATATTTTTTTTCAAAATTACATTCGCTAAAGGGGCGTTACAGTACGATTTCTGTTTTCAGAAAATGATTTTTTGACGCGAAACGGCTCATTAAAAAATAATGAAAATTTGACCAAAAATGGAACACAAAATTAGCAGTTCATAAAAAAAAATTCATGAAGTTTCAATTACGGAAAAGAGCAATAACGCTATAAAAACTGTTTGTTTATCCTAGACTAAGAGATCACCTGCTATACTTGTCGAATTTTTTATATTTTTTTACATTGTTTACATTGACTTAGAAATTTTTTGAGCAAATCCACTGAGATAAAATTGATATTTATAAAGGAATAATTTAAATTGTTTATTGACTTATATGAGATGTAAGAGGAATAATATTGTGGAGGAAAATAATAACACTCACTCAGAAAAAATTCCTATATATGTTATTTGACAAAGGGGAAGGAAAATGATCTTATTAAATACTAAGAAGCTTATTATTATTATTATTTTAAAGATTAAAATTCCCAGTATAATAATTCTATAAAAGACCAAAAATGTAAATGATAATTCATAATTGGAATCTTTGGTTTAGAGATTAATAAATGTAGTTATCGTACATCTTTAATTAACAAAGCACCTTAAAATAACATTTTCTTCGCTGTTTAAGATGTTTTTCAGAGAAAAAAAGGGTATTTTCCTGTTTTAAATTTTAAAATTTTACTTTAATATTCAATGTAGAAGGATGTCAAGTAAACGATGTAAGAAATCCACTGGCTGTTTGAACGAAAGCCATTCTCTTGTAGGAGAATAAATCGTTTCAAGAAATGTTCACTTTGGTTTTTCAAAAATGTTATTACTGCTGTCGTTATACTAATGAAATTATTTGCAAATAATAAATTATTTGTGATGTACAAAAATAAGCTTATAAATTGATATGTCCTTCAATCACTATCTGTACTACCTCAGGAATGAAAGACTAATAATTATATCCCATTTAGATGTTTACGTTATGCTTAAATGAGACGTTATGTTTTATATACTCAAGAAATTTGACATTAAGTTACTTATAGTAAAGTAGAGTGTAGGCCACTCCAGATTTTTTATTTCATTTTTCAATTTGATGTATTGTGTTATGCCATAATTTTTCTATGCCTGGACATTTTATTGTAAATTTTGTAGAGTTAGTTACAGTAATGGAAGGTAGAAGTAAATACAAAGATAGAGACATTTTTTTTCAAATATATTTTAGTTTTTTAATTTATTTTTATATTTTTTTGTAATAGGATATTATGGATCTTTATTTGAAGTGTTTTTCAGTTAATTTTCAATTTTCTAATGCAATCTATTTCCTCTAAAGGACTATTTCCACCTCCTCTTCTTCTCCTCTCTTGTCCCTCTATTTCTCATTTCCTCTTGACAGGCTGGCACTCATACCTCGGCATGCAGCTTGTAATGGTTGTTGTAACTTACTCAGATGAGTAGAGACCCTGGACTTTGCTCCAGGTTGCGCTGTGAGAGAGGCCGTTAATTCTCTCTGATGGTTGGCTGTTTAGTAAGAAGGGGGAGCTAGACTTCCGACCCCTACCTAACTTAACAGTTAACGAACACCTGTTCTTAAAACTGTTACTACCTTCGAAGAGGGGCCCTGCCCAGGTAATAATATAGCAGTCCCTATCAGAGGGGCTGGCCTCTTGACCATCAAAGTAGTCGTTAAACTGACGACTTAGAAGAACTGGCTACTTTTTAGTTCCAACATTTTCTTTTCGAAATCACTATGTGTTGTATCATCATCAATACAAAAACTAATTATTTTTGTTTTTCTTTATCTCTATTTAAATACTTAATACTGTTTAAACAAATTTACTTTGTTTAATAATTATAATTATAATAATTATAATTATAATTATAATAATAATTAATTTAATAATAATTATTAAATACTTAATAATTCCAAACATATTTGAAAAATGTGTTTCATGTATTGCTCAGCTACAGTGAGAAATATGAGAAAACTACAGATCACACAGAGAGCAATGGAGAAGGGTCTACTTAGAATGAAGAAACAGGACAAAATAAAGAATAAATATCTAAATATAAGGACAGGGGCTAAAAACTATATAGTTACAGTGTATGTGCTGAAAGGGAAGTGGACAGAAAATGGCATAAAGATGAAAGATGAAACATTGACAAAGAGAATTATTGGGTGGTGTCCTAAAGAAGCAAGAAACAGAATGGAAAGAAAAGAAGAAGATGGGAAGACGAATTTAAAGAAAAGCTGAACCAATGGGTAACAGATTTACCCGTGACAAAAGCAACTGAAACAATATGGCTCAGAGTAACACATAACAAAAACAGATGAACCAATGTGGCTCAGATTTACCCATAACAAAAACAGATGAACCAATGTGGCTCAGATTTACCCATAACAAAAACAGATGAACCAATGTGGCTCAGAGTTACCCATAACAAAAACAGATGAACCAATGTGGCTCAGAGTTACCCATAACAAAAACAGATGAACCAATTTAGCTCAGAGTTACCCATAACAAAAGCAACTGAACCAATGTAGCTCAGAGTTACCCATGACAAAAGCAGCTGAACAAATGTGGATTAGAGTTACTCATAACAAAACAGCTGAACCAATGTGGATCAGAGTCTCTCTTTACCTTCCATCGCTTTATATTATTTGTATTATTATTCGTTTCTTATTCTAACTCTTTCCATCTGAACTACTATGATTGCGGTTGCTGTTTATGTGATACGTTTATCAGGTCTTTATTCGTCCATTGTGCAAATCAAATAAACTGTTGTTTTTTAGAACTAATGTATCATATGATTTTTAATTAGCAAAAAATAAAAAGTACTGAAACTATATTACCAGTCTCTAATAATACACATGAACTGTTCTTTCTTATATGATGAGGATATGTCTCCAGAACGTGAGTAGAAATAACTTAAATTGATAACATTTTTAATGGTTTACTCAACTTAGCAAATATATAGCAATAAACATATATAGTTTTGAATATTAAATTACATTGTGAACATGCAATAGGAATCGATATTACCAGCAAACACGAATTCCTGGCCTTACAATTAGTGTAGCACAAATCTAAAAGCAGGTTGGTATGTACAGCGCGCGGAATAATAATAATGGTGATTAATATTAGAAATAGAATAAACCTTCTTGCATCGTATACTGGGCGTCATCCATCTTCGAAAGGAACTGGTCCAAGGAGTCATTATCTGTATTTAGCCTACCTATTTCCCTCTGATGTCTAGATTTTTTTATTATTAAATTATTTTAAACAGCTTTTATCTAGTTAGCATTATTTAGACAGTTTCCTTTTTCACTACCATATTTTCGTCGTTATCAAGTCTTTCAAGTTGTCATTTCATTTTTCTTAAAGGTTTAAATAATCAAGTAAACCACCATATGCATATTTTATTTAAACCTTTAAGAGACACTAACAGACAGACTACATATATACAAGGCAGCCCTGAAGCCTTTCTAGGTCTATGGTTTAGAAATATGGGGTTCTCCAAAACTACAAATATAAGTAGTCAGAAATACTATTTGTAATAAGTTTTTTATGTTTTCCCGGTGTTTTTCTAAAATCTTATGTCTTCAACTCTATTGATCTATATTTTTATGCAGTGATTTTTTTTTTTAATTACTGATACCTATACAATTTGACCTATAGTATATACATTTGGATACCTAACGAAATAGATGTCTTGAAGGCGTGAATAAAGATTTTCATTTGACTTTGGTACTGCACACACATGGCCAATTAAAGTAATCAAAACCAGTAACAAAAGTACTTATTAAAAAAGTTGTGCGTATGACGTAATGACCCAACTCATATGTTATATAAAGTACATGAATGAGTGAATGAATACCACTTTATTAACAAAAGTACATACTTCATGGAGCTACGATTGAAACTGTTTGTACCTAGGCATACACCTTCGTGCACCCGATTCAATCTCAGTACCCTCCAATAGCTGGTTACATCAATTAAATACATCTCTAACAATTTCTTGCAGTGTCAGAATAAATACTTTTTTCTGTGGTAATTTTCTAAAACCCTTACAGGAGTTTGAAATCAGTAAAGAGTCAAGCCAACAGACAAGTACATCCTTCATCATTCATCGTATAAAACCCATTGTTGAGCGATGATTGCCCACTCTAGTAGCCAATAATAACACTAGCGTATCTAGCTGATGTGAAACCAATATCTCTTATCAAAATATTATTTGTATGAAAGAAAATAAATTATTCTTTGATACAATTAAGTAAATATAAGTAAATGATATTATAATAATAGTTAGAATCTTTTATGTTAATGGAGGAGTACTTTTCTGTTAGCTAAAGTTACCCCACTTCTCGCTGGGTAACAAAGTCATAAATTTTGTTAGGCAGGTAGAATTGCTGGCACGGTTAACTCTGGTTCCCCTTCATATCGTATAAATCTTTCGCCTTTTACTAAAGATTTCCGTGGAGGGGAACAATTGATGAGTCATTCATAAATTTTTGCAATACCCGTCCTTTGGTCGGGTACATAATATTGAATATAAACAGCTGATTAAGTCAGATAATTAGGTTTAAATGGCCTTCATACATTTGATTCCAATTTAGCTAGATCACTGTTCACGGTGTGTAATAGTATCACTTGTCCAGGTAGTAGCTAGCCAGTCCCTACCACCATATAGTTATTCTGCCACCGACCTTTATGTGCAACATTGCCGTCGGCCCAAGCAAACTACACAGGTACCTAACTACACGTTTTCACTTTGTGGTTGATTTATTTAGGTACAATTGTAAATATTTCTAGAGTAAGTTAATTACTTTTTCTATAATATATTCTAAGTTGCCTATTTATTATCTTAGATGATATGACATGATCTATGATATATTTATTATAAATAATATGAACTTTTCAGTTCATTTTTTTAAATTCTAGCTAAACCGAATATACTTCAGTATTTCCATAATTTACAAAATTTTTATGACAAACACATAATTACTGAGATACTCTAGGAACATTTAAAATCACCCTAAAACAAATGAATTACAAGGAGAGAGACTATGGCTTGGTACTTTGCACCAACTTGTTTGGTTGGGCCGACGGCAATGTTGCACATAAAGGTCGGTGGCAGCATAACTATATGGTGGTAGGGACTGGCTAGCTACTACCTGGACAAGTGACACTATTACACACCGTGAACAGTGATCTAGCTACATTGGAATCTAATATATGAAAGCCATTAAAACCTAATTATCTGACTAAATCAGCTGTTTATATTCAATATTATGTACCCGACCAAAGGACGGGTATTGCAAAAATTTATGAATGACTCATCAATTGTTCCCCTCCACGGAAATCTTTAGTAAAAGGCGAAAGATTTATATGATATGAAGGGGAACCAGAGTTAACCGTGCCAGCAATTCTACCTGCCTAACAAAATTTATGACTTTGTTACCCAGCGAGAAGTGGGGTAACTTTAGCTAACAGAAAAGTACTCCTCCATTAACATAAAAGATTCTAACTATTATTATAATATCATTTTCTTATATTAACTTAATTGTATCAAAGAATAATTTATTTTCTTGCATACAAATAATATTTTGATAAGAGATATTGGTTTCACATCAGCTAGATACGCTAGTGTTATTATTGGCTACTAGAGTGGGCAATCATCGCTCAACAATGGGTTTTATACTTACATTAATGATGGGTTCATTATATACCATAATTGTATTTATTTTAATTTATATTCTCTATCATCGGAAATAATAAAGATGCAGCATCTACATACCTGTCAGTTTGACTTTTAGCTCCTGCAAAGGTTTTAGAAAGTGACCACATAAACGTATATGTTTATTCTGAAACTGCTTGACACAATTTTTGATGTTTTTTGAAGGAAATTTGTATTTTACTACTAAATACCTCAATCAGTATCGTTATTTATATCTTAAGGATTTCTGTAAGGACAGAATTTTAGGTCACGTCTATGTTTGATCTGTGCAGTGTCTGCAAGTGTATAAAATGGTGTCGAAGGATACTTGAAAAAATTATAGCCAATTAAACTTATTTGTTCTACACAAAAACTGTTTGAATGAATAATTCATGACTTAGCATACCCATGCATGTCAAGTTAATCATCTGCCAGTAGCATGCCTTTAATGAAAATCGATTTGTCTCCACTAATCTGATGCTTTCTAAAGCATTTATTGGCAACTAGTCTCTTAATACTCTACATATGTCTTCTCCAAAGCAATTGACACTGTAAATTTAAAAAAAACTTCAATCATAAACTTGATGCTTAAAGGTGTCCTCGCTGTCTCTTCTTTCTACTTTTCATCAACATTTCTTCTAGTTTTTCAGACAGCTTTTTTTTACGATTCGCTGATGGTCTCAAGATATTTTTCACCATCTGATGAAAGCATTCGTCCACACTCTCTTGACACTTAGTTAAATGGTGTATTTTCTATGACTTAGCCCTTGACATTGATAACTGTTATGTTACTAGCTGCTCCAAGAATAACAATCCTCATATTTGACAGTTTCATTATAATATGAATGACCAACTATTAACTAAGGTTGATATTATTATTGATTTAGATGTTGATTTTGATTCTTCTTTTGCATTTCAAGATCATATTACTTTTCAAGCATCAAAAGCCTTAGATTTTTTCAAGCCGTCATTCTAAGTCGTTTAAAAATATTCTTATACCTCTTAGTTTTGTACTACGTTTCAAATTCCTCTCAATCATATGACTCCATCTTACCCTTACTTCTTTCATTAGAAGAGTGCAGTACAGATCCTTGAGATTTGACAACTTGTTTTCTTCTCATAAATTTTCTTCCTCAATCAAATATAATACTCTACGAAGGTTTCTAGATTTGGAATCTTCTGAACTCCGTTACAAAAATTCAATCTCAACTACTTAAATATACTATTAAATTCTAAAATAGTTAGTCAGCAATATTAAATTTCATATTGATATAGCTTCTCAACAACTGATATTTCAAATTCAGAACACACAATGGGTTCTTGAGGATTTTGGTCATAAACATACAACTCCTGATTATAAGCTGACGTTTCGCTAAAAGTTGTTTGGCATTTTCAAAGCTAAAAAACAATTTATTAACGACATAAGTAAAGCAACCAACAGAAAACAAACCAAACAAAAGAAAAAAATTCAGTAACAAAACAAAAGAACCACAAAAGGATCATAAAATACCTATTGTTATTATTCATTATTTAAAAGCAGACATTTGTTGTTTAAACCTTATACTAATCAACCTAATATATTAATTATTCAGAACACCAAAAGCCAATTTTCAAACAGATAAGGACACTATTACAAAACTAATTCTGGGAGGATACCTCTATACAGAGCATTCAAGCAAAACACAGACAGTAACAGACACAGAAAATTACAAAACAATGAAAAAAAATGTTTGTTACTGTCTGTGTGTTTTGCTTGAATGTTCTGTATAAAGGTATCTTCCAAGAATTAGTTTTGTAATAGTGTGCTTATCTGTTTGAAAATTGCGTTTTGGTGTTCTGAATAATTAATAATAAGTGTTAGGTTGAAACAAAAAATGTCTGTTTTTAAATAATGAATAATAACACTGGGTATTTTATGATCCTTTTGTGGTTCTCTTGTTACTGAATTTTTTTGTTTGTTTGGTTTGTTCTCTGTTGGTTGGTATCCGTGGATGTATTTATCTTGCTTTACTTATGTTGTTAATAAATTGTTTTTTAGCCTTGAAAATGCCAAACAACTTTTGGCAAAACGCCGACTTATAATCAGGAGTTGTATGTTTATGACCAAAATCCTCAGGAACCCCTTGTATGAATTCAATTTAATGTTTCCTCTTATAATTGGTGTCAACCTGAATAATTCTGAGTCCCATTATGTAAATATATTTCAATTGTAATTATCATTCAGCCCTAAGAGATTATTAAGGCAAAGAAGCAAGGTGTATTCGGATTTTTTGATGAAATTTATAACAAATTAGTTATTAAGTCATTTTAACGATTAATTATATTAATTGATTATTTATATTCGTTTTTATTTGAATTGCTGGTAAATTGTGTAAATAGAATGTTAAATGTTCATACAATTATTTATATTTCTCTCGAAGGTATTTATATTTTAGATAGTAAACTTTTTCATCGTTATAATAAAATAAAATTGAATAAAACTGTAAAAGTTATAAGCGTCAGAAAATATAAAAACTTGATAACAAATATTAAGACTAATATAATTTCACAAAAAATCACTTGATAAATAACAGGGAAAATCTGAAGATAAGTAGAGCTTTATAAAGTTGCCTTCAACTTTTATTTAAACATTCTGACATCGTTTAAGCCATAACATTGTTAAAAAATTGTAAAACTGGCGTTTAACATTAACCTGCGTTTCGGCATTTTCCTATCAGTGATGAAGGCGTTGCAAAACTTTTTTTTTACTTTTTTAAGTTCTCGCAATTTTTTATTGATTTTCAATACCGCTTTATATTGGTATTAATACAAATGCACAGATAACCTATTTGTATTGGTATAGATAGGTTGTATTATATTTAAGTGTAAATTATTTTGATTCATTAAAAATTGATTACATATGTGCTACATAACGAAATGAGAAAAATAGTAAATATAGCGGTATTTGGAAGAATAAAACTCTGGAAAATTAATTATTACCGTTAATTTTTGTTCACCAATATGCGGCTAGCTTACTATATAGTTGGTATCCTGGGCAAGGAAGCTCAGTAATGATTAACTATTGCTAAATACAAACAGCACTAATGCACTCCAATACAATTACAGAAAAAGTGTAAAGCCTACATTGATAGGGGGGTTTGATCAATCAATTGGCTCAGAAGGAAGATATCTCCCTTTAAGGCAGTAGTATAATTAGGAAGTGATTAGAGAGGAAAAGAATCACTAAGTCTTCCAGACAAAAAGGATTAAATCACACAACAAGTTTCAAACACTTAATGTTCATCATCACGTTACATCTGCAATATAAACAAAAACTTTTTTTTTGTATTACAGTTGTAATGAGGGCAATAGCCTCTTCTAAGAGGGTTGACAGCTAGGAGATATTTTTTTACTCTTTCTTACAGTACTCCTTTGTTTCTCCAAACAACCCTGCCTGGACATTAGTCCTTTCCTGCGCTTTCACCCTTTTAAAATACCACTCTTCCCTCCCACTCTTCTCAACCCCTCGCCAGTTGTTCTCAGCATCTATGGTAGTGTTTCAGTTGGCTTTTTGACTCTGACGAAGACGGCTTTATACGGTTGTTTTCCCATTTCATATTGTGGTTTGATCATCGATTGTTCTTTCACGTGTTTATGTGAAATATTGTATATATATATTTATTTTAATAAAAATTAATCCTAATCTGGTAGACATTACTTTCTTACAGTTCTTTTTGTTTGCATATCGTATAGAGTATGTTAACAAACACCCCATTGTGGTATTATATATTATTATATATTCACTGTATTGTTAACCCTATGGTTTAAATCAATTTGCCTTACTTCCCAAATTGAATTTAGTAGTTAATTAATATGTATTAATTGATATGTAAAATTCATAAAAATGAATAAAGCCTCTTGTCAATCAATATATAAGAAAGAGACAAATATATAGATAAATATATACTCCTATATTTCGGAAACAGTTCTTCCATTATACATATTTTATTAAAAATTACGCTCTTCAGAAGAAATTCTTTCTTCCCATTCTTTTCATATGAACGATATAACATCTTCATAGTAGATTCGTCAATTTATTCTAATATTTCAAAATAACTTTTCACTGCAACATGTGTGTCTTCAAATTCAAGCATCATCAAGCTAATGAATGTTTGTACAATTTTATATGGACCGTATATGGAGAAACTTTCTCTTTGACAGGTGACCATGTCATGCTCTCAGATTGTTCAAAAACTTCATTAGGCTAATGATGTCTGAAATGAAGATGAAACTTACTGAGATGTTATATTGAATTGACACATATATGGTAATTTCTATACGATGTACTGTGCATACAAAAAGAAACAGGAAGAAAGTAATGTCTACCTGATTAGGCTTAGACATTAGTCTAAATCTGGAGCTTTAATTTTAATGTTTTTTTTTTAAATTAGGAAAGATTTTAATAATGAATGGTGAAACTGAATCAAGTAAGAAGAATAAAACGTATTTCATATGGAATGGGAAGAGTAGGTCTTTTTTAACGATGAAATAAGACATCCATCATCATAAACTGTAAGAATTCTTAATATATTTCTAAATAAATACAGTGGGAAGATGATTTCGACTTGTTAAATTCATAAGTAGCTGGCTTACTGGGAATATGTGAGCACCCCAGGACTAGAAGATACGAACTATAGAGGAATAGGGGGGCCAGGTTAGCTCAGTGGTTAACATACTTGTCTCTAAACTGGTAGGTCCAGGGTTCGATACCCACCTGGCCCTCGATTTATTCACTCAGGAGGAGAATAAATAAATCTAAGTTCGTCACCGCTCGGTGAGGACGTTAAGCCGTTGGTACTGAGTCTGTACAATGTCTGGTACTCGTTAAAGATCCATACCGTAAATAGACTTGATTTAGGCAAAATTTAGGACTCCCAATGTAGAATACGGTCAAACAAAAAACTGTCAATGGCTGCCGTTTTTAACCCACTAGGATCAGTTTAAGCAATAAAAAAATAGAGGAATAATTAGCAGACTTCAATTACTCATTGAAATATCAAGACATTTTACTGAAGGCCTATCATCAAAACATTCGGTGTGTAAAGAATATTGACGTAACTTTGACGGCTACAAAACTAATCCATCCTAACCAAGCCGGATACACTAGTATGTAATGCACCGCCAAATTAATAACTTTAAATATGCAGAAAGATTTTTCTATTTTATAAAAATCTAATGACTTATACAAAGTACTGTATTAAGCTAAGATACCCAAAATCGGTAGACAAATAAGATATTACATCGAAATTTATATCTATTTATCAAGTTTGTTCTTTAGATGACATTCCCTTATTATTAATTTAGTTATATTATGGACAGAAAGCAAAGGAAAAGATAAAATACAATATTACTTTGACTGATGGAAACGTATTATTTATTATAAGCATTTAATAAAACGTTTCAAAACCCTCAACGTGGGCATAATACTTGAAAACAAACGCCATAAATAATAAAACAATACTTTGTCACAGACTTAATGCTTTTATATTATATCTTTTTTTTCTCTCTCTTCCTCTTTCTATTTTCAAACCACCTTCTAACTCTCCAGAGATTCCATAAATTTATTCAGACTCTCTATCTTAAGGTAGAGTATATAATTTTATTCCTTCTTCCTTTAACTTATTTCCCCAGGGGCTAATGCAAAAAACTCAGCTAAGATTGATATATCAAGCTTTCTGCTTCTATATAATATGCATATATGTTTTATTTCATTGTTGTTGCACTACTATAATATTCACAACTACATGAATGTCAGTAAAATAGCCTCTATCATTAGAATGGCATTATTAACAAATTGAGTTAGTAAACTACTAACACCTTTTATTATAAAATAAACTTATTATTATGAATAGATATAGTATAAAGGACAAAGATATTCTTATATGGTGTACCCTACTATATCATACTATAATGCATCTTATGTGTCACACTTTATTGATATTAATTATTATAAGAATAATATAATTTTTAAAATCAATGTGTAGTTGTGTCGCGATCAGCACATAGGAGTATAACGACATAGTTTGACTCCACTACCATGTGTTTCGGGATATCAGTGTGTCGCCTATAATGTCAGAACATATTAGTGCGACACCATTAACATAGAGGTATATGGACTTGGTGCCACCGAAGCTAATTGTGCAGGTGTGTCGTGACATTAGCATCTTTCTATCAACACTTGCTGTGTTACAAAATAGAAGTTTGTTTTTAACAACAGTAGGTGTATTATGGAATATGGAGTGTTTATGCTCCTCTAATAGCCTCTAGCACTCAACTTCGACTTTCAGCCTTCGCGTGGTTATCCTGTTAACCAGCTATATGCAGGTACAAATGAAAGAGGAGGAGAAGGTATCTAGGAGCTAAGCCTGACCAACTTTGTTTTACATCCTTCCAACTTCCCAAATCCTCTCTTTTTATCCCAACCCCTATACAAAGGGTTATGTGATCTGTACCGAAATATGGATGATACAGGGGTTTCTGTATTATGAATGGAGCCTCAAGGGTACCAGGTGACCCCCTTGAGTAAATAGCCTTACTTCGGTATGCGATAGTCTGCCGGAGTGGACAAAATACAACCGATTTCGGGATTGTCCCCTGTAAATACTAAGGAAAAAGAATTCCGTAGACCATTCTTCGAAAACACAGAGGGTCTAGAAGCGATAACTAGTGGAAGCCAATCTCATAAGTGCACCTAAGGACCCAAAGAAAGATGAAGGAAACCACTTTGTCCAAAAACGTAGGGAGACTGAATGGGCATTACAATGATGGTTTGTGCAGATTCTGAAAAGAATAGATAGAAACACCGTTGCACCTGCTGACAGACTGTCAGACAACTTTGCTGCACAGAGGTAGGTGCTTCGGGACACTCAACAAAACCGTAGAAAAACGTTTACCGCAGGACCCAGCATAAGTGACTAGACCCAGCATAACTGAGCTTCTTGGAGGCGTTTATGCTAACTGCTGGAGTACCTTAATAGAGATGGTGGGAAGTACAATAGTTTTTAAGATGCAGTGCTATAGTCACCCTCACATAATAAAAATAATAATAATAATATTTTAGAGACATCTGTGTTCACATTTTATTATTAACAATCTTAGTAGTACTAAAAATAATATTATTTTATTTTAGAGATATATATGTTTCACATTTTACATTATTAACATTCTTAGTAGTACTAAAAATAATATTATTTTATTTTAAGACTTATATGTTTCACATTTTGATTGTTAACATTCTTAGTAGTAATAAAAATAATATTATTTTGTTTTTGAAACACATATGCTTCAAGTGTTACGTTAATGACTTTTAAAAAATATAGTGTAAGACATATACAACAATATATTTTAAGGATCTGTTGTAATAACTCCGTTATTACATATTTATGTATATTATTCTTTTAAGTTAAAATACATAGTTTTTCTTTTCAAATGTCCTTGCTAGTGTAAGACTAACAAGTAGATTTTAAATAAAATTGAGAGTTAGATTTAAGCTACAAAGAATGGCCAAACTTTGATTTATTTATATTCTATAATCCATCATTGGAATCGTTTACAAATACAGTCATACAGATACAACCTAAGTAATATATTTCAATTAATATAACTGAATAATACTAATTCATTCATTTCAGTTATAACACTCCCACTCTAGTTGGTAATATAAACAGTCTTTGAAAGCCCCTCAGATCCAGGGGGAGCTGAGTTTGATTAAGGGCTGCCGTTCATTAGAGGTTACCAAATAGGCAATCACCCTAAAGTGCAATGCAATCATCATCTAGAAATTTGCATATTCTATCTCCCTAAACGATTGCAATTTCTCATTCTGGAACAGAAATAAAACAAGGCAAAACTGAATTCATTCCACCGATTAATTTAATGCTAACTTTTAGTTGAAAAAACTTCACATACATCAACCAATACCCTCTAATTTTTCTACTGGTCTCTGGAATAGTTTTTCTGAAGAGTTTATGTATCTAGCAAGTTTTTTTATCTTGCTCATTGATTGTGTAAACAGTTCCATAAAGAGTTTTCTTTTAACAGCGGTGATACTTCTATTTTTATATAACAGATATACACACGTATAACGTTGATATAATAAATAATTGGACTAGAGAGCCAAAAGGGCATCTGTTTTAACCTAAGGACTGGTAGATCCAGGTTCGATTCCTACTCTAGCTCCAATTTTTTTAAGTTTAATGTGAATAAATTTTTAGAATTTCATATCTTCATAGCATTCAGCCGTTTGGCTCTGAGCTGATACCATATGAGGCACTAGTTAAATATTTTATAAATAAATATTAATTTAGATAAACATATAAGAACGAGGTACTGGTTAAAATGAGCTTGATAGAGCTTCCGTTAACAACCACTCCCATCTTCCCATTGCATACATGCCAATAGCCATGGACTCCCCTTTAATGAGTGCTATAGGTTGCAGATTCTGCGTCAAATCCCCTCTGAATGCAAAAAAAAAAATCTCACTCTACGATCCTCCAAAGAAGCCCATATTTGGTTACTAAATGCACTTAGTGCACCTGGCCTCAATCAAAAGAGATAATACTTTATTTAATTAATTCCTTGTCATTGCATTTAGGTTTTATGCCATTTTTTATTCTCCAATACATTTTTTATTTTTATTATTTAATTATTTAATTTATTATTATTGAATCATTTTATTTATTTAATATTACTATTTGTATTCTCAACATTATTTTATGTTTTATTTTATTTTATTATTTATTAAAGGTTAGTCCGTAACTTTTATTTACGTACCATTTCCTCTGTTCATCCCTCAGTTTATCTTTTATTTTTCCATATTTCATAATTTATTTATAAATTAATTCTTCTCTAAATTATCCTCTGTGACCAGGCGCGTGTATGACAACATTTTTGGTCTCCAACCGTCTTTGTACTAGTGCGTTTGGTTTCCTCTCTTATCTCTCCTGAAGACGGTTCAAACCAAAAATGAGAGACTGCAAGTGTGTGTTTTAAATTTATCTATGTTTCTTTATATATATATAAACGTCTTTTATAATTTACGTCTCCGTTCCTCCATTCCTTCTCCTTTTTATTCTTCTTCTCTCTCCTGAAGACGGCAAGACGCCGAAATGATCGAGATTTGTGAGTGTTAGTCCTCTTTCTTGTGTTCTCTAGCTGTAACTTTAAGTATATATATATATATATATAAGTAGTAACTCAATAAATACCATTCATAACTTTTGGTTCCGCCTATGAATGTTTTCCACTGTGGACATGTATAGTACGTATAATATATTCTAAAAATTATACAGTGTTCAAAACACTAAAATTTGCAGTTGCACTTACTTGAATATCAATTGTCACGGCAAATGTTATACTTTAAACAATAGCCAAATTGTTAAAAGTGTTCTAGTCCTAGGACTTAACAATGAAAACTTGTAGTTCTATTTATATTTGGTGTCAACTGTTTTGAAAAATTATATACTTTAACAACAGCGTTCATAAATAATGAAATGAATTTCACTAGAAGGCTAAATGATAAAACTTTTATTTTTTTAACAAATTTTTGTTGTTAGACTCTAATAAATAATGTATATATAATTTTATAATATTTATTATTTTTTTGTTTCAGGTTGGCTTCATTATGTTAACTGCATTCTATAAACTAATTCTTCTGAAGGTATGATTGATCCAATATATCTATAGTAGTGACGTAAAGACAATTTGACTATTAATGAATGTACGATTTTAGTGTCAACAAAGTGCAAGTATCGCTGTTATAAGCGACAATAATTTGGAAGCTTATCATAATAAATAACTTAAGCAATTTTTAGTTGGCTCTTCACACGAAAGCCCCTTCTTTCAGAAATTTCCATTTTACAAAAGTCCATTCTGGAAAAAAGTACCTCGTATTATGACTTTGCTTCATCATACGAAAAACCCCAATTATCAACGTTTTACTCATTTCTCAGACGTAAACATACCTCTAAAATATATAGTTTTTTTTTCTTGCTATTTTTCCAACATCACGGTATTTTTTAACTCGTTAATTTGGAGAGAATAGTTTTATTAAGAAATTTCCTGTACCGTCTGATGCATCGGGAGCCTACTCTGTAATTTTGATTGAAATAGATATATCAAAAGAAGAAAATATAGGCATTATGACAGTGTTTTCTGATTACGGAGGTAATTGTGCTTGTTAATATTTTGCTTATATTAATATTATAATTTCTAAAACTTCTGTTAACTATAATAAATATCATTTGTTGATATATTAAATAATTGTTTAATATTCTGGAGGGTTATTAAATCATTATAATTTAAGTCGAGAAACTATTATTTTATCTTTCGACGTCATTTATAACAGGATTTGGAAGTTTATTTTACTAAAGTCCCCGATGCACATACGGTAGCGTGCGCTCTAGACCTCCAATGCCAAGGACGTGGGTTCGATTCCCTCAGAACTTCTACGTTTTTTATTCAGTTTAGCACGCATGCAAATATTTAAACGCGAACATCAGAGTTTTATAAGTATATATATATAAATGACCAAACCACAATATGAAAAAGGGAAAAAAAGACTAAGATCGGTTTTTATCATGAGTTTAAGTCAGTTGGGTTTTTGACTCTGACGAAGACCACTTGTTACGGTTAAAAGATCTTAGTCTTTCTTTTCCCTTTTCACATTGTGGTTTGATCATTGATTGTTATTTCACGTGTTTATGTGAAATGTTGTTATATATATATATATATATATATATATATATATATATATAATTCAATAATATCACGTTTGATAGAATAGGTCTTCTCTAATCGGATTCGGTACACATTATTCCGATAAATGACACCAAATTTAGCTGATACGTTTCGTTTATTTAACAACCTTTTTCATTTGTCTAGAAGTAGAATTTTAACTAACGAAAGTGTAATTTACATAAAATTGAGACAACATGTTAGAAACAAGTATCGAGCTAACATTTGTTGTCCTTTAAATCAATGTAAATTATTTTACTTATAAAAAATATCATACTATATCAATGATAAAGGTTTTCAAATAAACGAAAACGTGGAAACGAAGAGTTTGAATCCTGAAATTACTCGAACCCCAAATACACCTAGATTTCTCTGCATCTAGTATTATCCTTGGGTATTTTAAAGAATTCATGACGATAGACACGCTTGTTTGGTATGAAAGATCTTAAGTTTCGGTTTCGGCCATTTTCTATGTGAGTTTGAATCACTTAATTGTGACTTTCACGTGTTTATGTGAAATCCTTTATATATCTATATAACATATATGAAAGAAATCTATATAACATCAACATATAAAACACAAATTATGTAATATATGACATTAAACAACCACAATAAAGATATATATCATAGACAGTATACAATGCATAAGAGCCTTTTTATAAACATCATCAGAGAGCTGAATTTGAATAAACGAAATTAATGTGAATTTACATTATATACTATTAATAAATATATTAGTAAACCTATACATTTAAGTCAAAGCTTCGACTGATGATGGATCTATGAGACCAAATACATGTACGAATGTTTTATTGACCAAAAGAACTAATTTACTTAAAGTTCCTAAAATCAGTGTTACATCTATAAATAGTGTTCAATTGTAATGTCACTAGTTATGAAACTGAATAAGTTTTAAGGTCTAGTTGAAAAAGTTTTTAATAACCAAGAAACTGATGAAGAGTCTATTAAGATCATAGAGAAACTGACTCAATATTAACAGGTATACAAGCTATAAATATTACATTCGAAAATTTTGATAGCAGTCCTTCCTTGACATACACATTATTGAAAATGACACCAAATTTAGCTGATACCTGTTTCTTAACAAGTTTCTCAATTTGTCTAGACGTAGACGAAATAACGAGAGTGTTATTTAGAAAAATTGAGAAACTTGTTAAGAAACAAGTATCAGCTAAATTTGGTGTCATTTTCAATAATGTATATATATATATATATATATATATATAAATGATCAAACCACAATAAGAAAATGGGAAAGAAAAGAGTGAACTCTTCTCAACCCCTCACCAGATGTTCTCTGCATCTAGTATTTCCGTTGGGTTTTTGACTCTGACGAAGACCGCTTGTTTTGGTTGAAAGATCTTAGTCTTGTTTTCCCATTTTCTTATTGTGGTTTGATCATTGATTGTTATTTCACGTGTTTATGTGAAATCTTTATATATATATATATATATATGAAAAATTAATAATCAACAATAACCCTTGATGTAATATATGAATTAAACAACCACAATAAAGAAATATATAACAGATACAATGCTCTAAGGCCTTTTGTTACAACATCATCAGAGAGCTGAAATGAACCAAACGAACATTACATGTGACATTACATTGTAACTATTACTATTATTACTATTGTAAACCTATACTTTAGTCGTAAGCTTCGACTGATGATGGTCTATGAGACCAAAACATGTCGTTGTTTTATTGAAAATAATATTTACTTAGTTCCTAAATAGTGTTAGATATAAATAGTGTTTGAATGTATAGTTATGAAAAGAAAAGTTAAGGTCAGTTGATTTTTTTATTCCCCAAGGAACTGAGAAGAGTCTATAAGACATTAGAGAAACTCTCAAAAAAGGTAACAAGCATGAAATTGACATTAAATTTTTAGAAATATATATATATATATATATATATATATATATATATATATATATATATATTTATATTATATATAAATTTAATTTATAATTATTATAATATATATTATATATTATATATATATATTATAATAAATATAATAATAATATATTATAATATAATATTATATTATAATTATTATTATAATTATATTATATATATATATATATATATATATTATATATATTATATAACATTTGTGTAATTTAAAGTTATATATATATATATATATATATATTATATATTATATATAACAAATTCAATAATATATCAACCGTTGGATAGAATAGGTGTATAATGTAATCGGGATTCGGTCAATTTTCCAGGATCAAAATCAAACTCTCAATGCTGACGTTTCGGTTTTATTTAAAATCTTTTTCATTGAAAAAATCGTGAAAAAGGTTTTAAATAAAACCGAAACGTCGGCATTGAGAGTTTGATTTTGATCCTGGAAAATTGACCAAATCCTGATTACATTATACACCTATATATATATTATTCCTACATTATTCCTTTAAATAATGTAAATTTCATTTTCTTAGTTAAAAAATTCTTACTTCTGTAAGTAATATTGTTTTATGTATCTCTGAAATATTTCTGCTTGTAATATTCATGAGTTGTAACAATCCATTTTCATATTGTGTATATGTTTGATGTTGATATGTGATTTCTTATTATCCTTTGTTTGTAGGCCTATGAAAAAGGTTTTAAATAAAACCGAAACGTTGGCAACGAGAGTTTGATTTTTTATCCTGGAAAATTGACCGAACCCCGATTAGAGAACACACCTATTCTATCAAACGGTCGATATATTATTGAATCTGTTATATATATATATATATATATATATATATATATATATATATATATATCAATGATCAAACCACAATAAGAAAATGGGAAAGCAAGACTAAGATCTTTCAACCGTAACAAGCGGTCTTCGTCAGAGTCAAAAACCCAACGGACGGGTCCAACGGACCCAACCCATACTCTGACGAAGACCGCTTGTTACGGTTGAAAGATCTTAGTCTTGCTTTCCCATTTTCTTATTGTGGTTTGATCATTGATTGTTATTTCACGTGTTTATGTGAATATATATATATATATATATATATATATATATATATATATATACGAGTTCGAGATTAACAAAGAGCAACACACAAAGTAGGGAAACACACTTACAGACTCAAATTTTCGGGTAATCCGTCTTCAGGAGAAAAGAGAATGGGAGACCAAGCACGTTGTAGGTGCAATATATATATATATATATATATATATATATATATATATATAGAGAAGAGAAGAGAGAGAGAGAGAGAGATTGAGAGAGAGAGAGAGAGAGAGAGAGAGTGCTTAGGTGTGTATCTGTGTAGGTTTGTGTCCTTTTCATTATTTATAATTATCAAACATTGTATGTATGGACACCTATAACTGGCGTGATTTTCATCTCTATTTCACCAAATTTTGCATGAATCATGACGAGACAAAACCTGGGTCAACTGTGCGAACATTTTTTGATTTCTGATAAATATTTATGAAAAATAAATAAATAGATGTTTAATTTGTAATATTTTTCTTTGCATTTTAACATTTACCGGTTATTGACAACAGAAGTCAATTCAAACGTTTAATATAAATAGTTTAAAACCAACATTCCTATTTCAATATGAAGGTGAAATAATAAAACTGGTTTCGTATCTTTTCATCATTAAATCTCCATTGTTACTCTTAATATCACAGTATAACTTACTAATTTTCATAGGAATGAAAGATAATACTCTAATGACATTATCGGAATTAAAATTAACGGTAAATAATGACATTGATATTGATCAAATTGATATGAATTGATTATGAGAGAGGATTATGATATACATTAATTATATAATAAAATGATTAAAATTTTATAAACTTTTTTGGATTTTTTTTTATTTAAAATTAGAAAATTCTTTGTTTTTCTTTTCATTGATTATTAAAATGCATTATTTTGTGTAACCTGTCATTAATGAATTCATATCAGTTTGATCAATGTTTATTTATTTATCATTAAAAGTTTAATTCCGATGATGTCATTAAAATATTTTATATATATTATGTAGGGAAGTATTTTGTTTTGTAACGATTTTATTTACAATATATAAAATGGGAAATAGTATATAAGTTGGTGACATTTATAGTCCAGCAGGATTTTATGGAAAAGTGATATAAATCAAGTTTTATTGGCACTTTAAAGAAAGTGATAATTTCAGAGAATACATTAAAAGTATCGCAGGAATATGCTTATTGCGGAAATAAAACGATTATAGCGTTGGCTGTGCCTCGGTATGTATGCCACCCTAGGGTCAATAAGGGTGAGTTGTTACCATTAAGTTTATTTCTAGTGGGATTGAGAAGAGTGAGTGTGCTTGTTTAATCTGAAAGAGAAGGAGACTGTATGAGTAGGTGTGTGTGAGATATATGCGTGAAAAAGAGTGCTATGTATTTTAACATAAATGTTGTATATGTTATAGGGTGAGTGAGAGTGAGAGGGGGGGAGGGAGAGAGCACAATTGTGAGTTTGTGTGTGTGAGAGTGTATATAGGTGGAAAAGAGAGGGTATGATTATATAATGTGTCGTGTGTGCGTGTGTGTGTGTGTGTGTGTGTGTGTGTGTGTGTGTGTGTGTGTGTGTGTGTGTGATGTGTGTGTGTGTGTGTGTGTGTGTGTGTTGCGATTGCGTGTGTGTGTGCGTGAGTGTGTGTGTGTGTGTGTGTGTGTGTGTGTGTGTGTGTGTGTGTGCGTGTGTGTGCGCGCGCGTGTGAGTGTGTTTAACCTGTCATGAGGGAGTTTATTTATACGGCACGTATCACACTAGTTATAAAGTGCATACCACTACATATAGCATATACACTATAATGCGTATGTATGTGTGGATACATTATGTATGTAGGAGAGATTGCATACATCTATATATGTCAATGATCAAACGAAATATGAAATGGGGAAAAAAAGACTCAGATCTTTCAGTCATAACAAGTGGTCTTTGCCAGAGTCAAAAATCTAACTGAAATGCAGAGGGATGTTTGGGGAAACAAAGGAGTACAGTAAGAAAAAGTCAAAAATCCGCTAGCTGTCAACCCTCTTACAAGAGGCTATTGCCTCGTTAAGACTGAGTGAAGTTTGAACAAACCGTTACTAATTGTTTATAATATTCGATCTATTAAATTTAATCAGAGAGAATTCAATAATATTTCTTAACAACATCGATTTTTTATAGGTATGACAAATCATAGTAACCTTTTGTTCAAACCTGACTCAGTGTTAACGAGGGCAATCCCTTCTAAGAGGGTTGACAGCTAGCGGATCATTTTTGACTTTTTCTTACTGTACTCTTTTGTTTTACCAGACATCCCTCCCTAGACTATTGTCCTTTCCCTCACTTTGCACCTTTTTAATATACTTCTCTTCCTTCCCACTTCTCTCAACCCTGATGTTTCTGCATCTAGTGTTTCAGTTGGGTTTTTGACTCTGCCGAAGACCACTTGTTATGGTTGAAAGATCTTAGTTTTTTTTCCCATTTCATATTGTGGTTTGATCATTGATTGTTATTTCACGTGTTTATGTGAATCTTGTTATCTATATATGTGTGAGAGAGTGATCATGTATGTTCTAGTGTCCTTGTTATATGTATAAGAGAGAGGGACTGTGAGTGTGTGAGAGAGTTTGTGTTTGTATGTGTCTCATTTTTTTTATTAACTCTCTACAATATGATATATACATATACATAGTAAGATTCGATAGCATGTAATATTATATATGGTGCATGTAAAATTATTATACTAGTGGTATGTCCAATATAATCTATCTATCATATAAATTATTAACACCTGTTGGCTAAAATATGAGGGATTTCAAAAAAAAAAAGAAGATATACCCTGCGGTACTTTAATATTAAATAAAAGGAAAAAAATCCTTTTGGTTGGATAAAAAAAAAAGTAATAAGAGATATAGTTTGGGGCGAGATATTCATACTTACTGCGATATAATATTCCCCTGTTATTGAAAAGATAAGCTCATAAATATATTCCGCCTTGTAGCGGAGTAATATTAGACCTCTCGCCTACCCAATACACCTTATTTCTCCTCAGCCTTTTTTCTTTTTTCTTTTGGTCAACTTTTGAGAGTCTTTCCAGAATCAAACATTTATTCTGGATTTTTCTTTTCATATTTCTTTGACTACTCTCCTGATATTAAGAAATGCTCTTAATATATTATTATAACTGAAATATTACTTCATCTAATTTGTTTTTTTTAATATTTTTACTTTATTTTTATTAAAGTAATTTAATTTGTTTCTCATTGTATTACATTATTTGTAACTTGAAATAAACTGTTGTTTAATAATAAATTCTACAATTACTGGGCCAAAAACTTTATCAAAATAATACACTATAATCTCTCAAGTTTTTCAGTCAGTTCTCATGCTGTTTTGTTTTAGAAGTACTGCAGTTTGAATGGTTAAAATATTGATACAAAAGAAAATTTCTTTGTTAGTGATAATTAGATTTACTATTTGAAAAATATCGTGTACTACACCTTTGGAGAGGGCACAAATCTGTCCTTTGCCTGTACGATATTAGAACTCATTAAAGATCCCTGCTATTAACAAACTTAGTGCGGTGAAATTGGGACTCTCGATGGTAATCGACAAGGCAATATAGCTCACTTAAGGGAAGACTTACTTATAAGCGAGGGGCCAGGCTAGCTCAGTGGTTACGTGCTCGCCTCTGAACTGATAGGACCGGGGTTCGATCCTCACCTGGCCCTCGATTTATTCACGCGGGAGGTGAATAAATCTGAGCTTGTCGTCCCTCGGAGAAGGACGTTAAACCGTCATTCCCGAGCCTGTACGATGTCAGGTACTCGTTAAAGATCCCTACTCTAAATACATTTGAGTTAGGGAAAATTTAGGACTCCCACTGTATAATCAATCTTCATTGTGTGGTATCACAAAGGGCCTACGTGTGTTCCCTTGTGGAACTGCCACTGCAACCTAACCTAACCTAACCTACTTATAAGCGTGGTATTTTCCCTCATAATTGGAAATTATAAACGAACTTTTAACATGACGTTTTCTTTAACAATAATGAGCTAAAACGGTAATACAAAGTCTCTGCATAAGATAAGTTCTTTTTATTCAAACTACACGTTTCAAACACATTGTGTTCATCATCATGTAAATCTCTACAATAAAAGTAAATTACAATTAAAAGTTACCAAAATTAACCAGAATTATATACAATAAAAATGAAATAATGAAAAATATCTACCCAATAGAAGCAGTGGAGCGGCATTTGTATGATCGTTTTACCACAGTATGAGTAAATACCACAGAATTACAGATTGCACAACTAATAAATTTCTTTAGGGAATAATGCGTTTGTAACATGATTAGGTAGAGATCACAACTGTCTCTACCTTCTCACCACAATCTGATAAACCTTAAGAGCAACCTAGTTGTTAAATCATTTTCTATTTAATATTTACTCATACTTGGAAATTATGTAAAAACTATCTAAATTAACTGTTTTACTATGGAAACAGTTTAAAAGTGTTGTTTTCGTTAGGTTTATCTAAAGCAGTGGGTTATAAATGATTCTTGTATTTCTCTTTTCATTTCATTTCAAGCAGATAAACCTGAGAGAAACACAATTGTTTAAAATAGTTATTTTCTTAATAATACCTTCCGTATGTGAAATTCCCAAATTTTCAGTTTGTCTGACATAAATCTGATGTTTTTTTGTTTTGATATCAGATTTTCAAGTAAACAGTAATATCAATTTATATTAGGATTTATTATCAATTTATAGGTTAAAACCGTCATACCTCGTAAGATGATCATGGAGTTGGAGCGCTTTCGTACGTTGTCTATCTTCGATCGTCAACAAACAGGTTTGTTTTCTTACGAGGTATGACGGTTTTACCTATTTCTATATAAATCATACTAACCTCAATGGTATTAACAATATGCAAGTAATATCAATACTAGCACATGCATAGTGTTACTACCACTGAATTTAGTATGATTTATATTAGAAAAAGGAAAAACCAAACCTTCATACCTCGTACGATTTCCTTGTAGTCGTTGGAGTGCTTTCGGGCGTTGTCCAACTTCGATTGATTGTGAGTTGCGATTGAAGATGGTTTACATCCGAAAGTGCTCCAACGACTCTAAGAACATAGTACGAGGTATGACGGTTTTTTATATTTTTAATATAAATCAATACTAGTGACTAGCATGAGATTGAACATGCTACAAAGAACACCCTCTAAAAGATGTATGCTTATATTTATAATTTGATATAAATATTTTATATACATATATAAAATCACATTTGGGTGTCTACCTTTCAAAATTTGCAGTCTTATTTTATACGAAACACAAATGTGCACTTTTTCAGGGTATACAAAATACATGAAATACATAAAGTGGTGGGAATAAGACTCGATATCATATTTCCCAAAAGAAATGTTTTGTCTGAACCTGACTCATTTTATGTTATCTTTACGTTTTACACATTAGAGAAACCAAATCTACCCTTGATAAACTTCTGTCTGTTTGTTTGTCCAAAAATTTTAGACAAACAGTCTTACATAAGCAGTAAGTCTTAGAGAGCTGAAACTTTGACGGTAGATTTGTGTATTTCTAACTTAAAAGCTAACATTATAATGGATTGGAAATTCAACATAGAAGCGAAGTTATGGACTTATAAGCTGTGCTTGTCTAGCTAGATAGGTATACAGGTATTTAGTATAAAAAATTCAGATTTTTTTTACTGTCACTAGTAATTATTGTTAATTGATTTTAATTTCGTTTGCGTTTATCATAACGTGCCTGTTTTAAAAAAAGTCAGTCCTACCCACGTACTAAATATAATTCATTAACTGTGCAATCTGTTATAGTGTGGTATTTACTTATATTGGGGAAAGTATTAAGTCTCCACACAAAAAAGTTCTTTATAAGAATGTTCTACACTTTCTATACGCACTATAGGAAGCCTGATTTGCAGGCAGTAGTGTTAAGTGCTGCCGTAAAAAAGGGAAAGGGGAAAAAATAAAGTAACTAAAGAAAAGTTATAAACAGAAAATATATAAGAGCAAACATAATAATTATTAATGAAATAATACAAATTAAAATAATATAAGAAAAATGAATAGACAGTTGAAAGTAAATTATGAAGTAAAAACTAGGAAACGATGTGTGGAAGGACATGTAACGTTTTGTAAAGGTGTAACCTCATCAGGTTTTCAGATAGATGACAAGGAATGATAATAAAGGGCAGGAAGGAATTAAGAATAGGTCGAATTGATGTTTATTATTATAGAATTGAATAAGAAGAGTCGTCGATGTATCTGACATAAAGAATTGCAGAGAAATGACGAGTGGAAAGAAAACAGTGTTCTGGTTTTGCTACAATCAGGTTAGCCATAAAGGATGGTACCATCGTTGCTCCATACATCTGGAAGTACAAAATCTTTTTGTTCGAATAGCTTTCAAACAAAAAGAAATTATCCTTGGGGATGAAGTTAGTAAGTATGACAAAAAAATTTAAACGAAAGAGTAAGATAGGGAGCTTTAATATCAGGAAAAAAACCAACGGAGTATCAACATGTTCAGAATGGTCTACGAAAGTATATAGTGAAGTTAGTTTATAGTGTAGAACAGTGATAGTAACTATGAGTAGCTAGAGTTATGAGATAGAGAGAGAGGAACAGACTATTAGGAAGTTCAAGAAATTGGAAAGTATATTTACAGTAATAAAGTTAATTAAAAACAGGCAGCTGTAAGAAGTTGAGATAAAACTGAAAGCTCCTTTGTCAGGCAACCACAACTAGATCCTGTAAACTTTTTCTTTATGTTCAGAGTTTTCTTTAATATTGCTAATTCACTTCTTATCCTTATCTATGTATTCCTTTTCAACAACTAGTATAACCTGAGAAAGAATACTACCTGTTCAACAGTATGAATTAAATTTTTTTTGCAAACATCTTTTATTTTCCAAAAAGAAAGACAACTGGCAAAAGCTTGCGGTTTATTGCATTGGTTTTAGAGACTGGAGTTGATTTTGATGTAGATGCGAGAAAGGGGTTTGACTGCGCTGGATTTGAATGGTGAATCAAGCGAGTGACTGGAGTAGAAAAGGCAATCATGCTTGAGACTCTACAGCCCTCTTGAGACCTCCTTTCTGTTTGCCACATTGTTGCTATGCGCAAGTTAAGTCTCACTCTTTCCACTCTATTACCTCAAAATCCTTTCAATCCAGTCAAATCTATAGATCTATTGTCTACAACACCACAAATTCCAAATTACAGCACAACTAAGACCATCTCCACTAACATTTCCTTACATTCACTTTCAATTTTTCATAATTAATCCAATACCAAATTATATCCATTTCTTTTAAACAAATTTAAAAAAAAATTAAGATACCATTAAAAATAAAATAATATATATAAAAGAAAAAGATGATACAATAGAACTGTTTAAAAACTTAAGCATGACCTGGGACACAAAACAGTTTTATTATAATTTTCTTATTGGTACAAAACGAAATTTCTGTAATTCATACAAAAAAAGTAGAAGAGGATTTTTGAACAGTATAAATTTAAATATCTAAGGGTTGTTATTTTACAGCCCAGAGCATCGGAATCAATTTTGATGTAAATTGCTTACTGAGAGAAGGTAAAAGTTTTGAAGTGCATTCAAGTGCTTACAATGTAAAAAAAAGGACTGCCTTCTATACATTTTTAAATTTCCAATGAATCTGCCCAAATGAAAGTAATGTAATTCGTGATAATTCTTGACAAATGGTGTTATCTCTAATATAACTATTTAAATATAAAGAAGGATTATCGCTGCATCGGACATTAGAATGTACATTATTGAGATTTAAATTGTCTTAAACATATTCAACCTTTGTCAAAAGTCAGACTTTAACTTCTTGCTTATCAGATGGTTACAAAGTTTCTGGACCTTTGGACATTAATTTACTGATAACGATAACAAAGTGTCAGTGTTATCAAGTGGTAAGGGAGTAGTGAAGTTTCCTACACATCCTCTCATCTGTCTTTAACAAAACATTATTCATGTTTAACAATATAATATAATTCTGATCGATGGTTTATGCAGTGGCATAGCAACCATTTTGCCCCCCCCCCCCCTCTCCCAACCTTAAAAATTCCAGAAAGTCTTCAAAATATTTATTTTCATAGAATTACAATCAATAACCTTAAAAATCTCATTTTGGTATAAAATTTCTGAATTGTTGTTAACTTTTTATTTCTTAATATTTTTTTATTTTCTTTTTTTTACAGCATCAAAATGCTGCTCCCCCTCTTTTACTACGCCATTGGATTTCTGTTCTACAGTCTTCTTTTAAAATTAATTATCTCTTTCAAAGGATTTTGCAAATTTTAGAAGCAGTCCAGTATTGAAGATAACACCAAACTTAGTTGACACCTTTTTCTTAACAAGCTTTTAATTTTCCTAAATAACAATTTGGTTACTTCGTCCTCACAGTATTGGATCACCATTCATTTTCAGGACTTGAATAGCTTCTTGAGAGAATTTTTTTTTGTTTATAGAAATTAATTGAAGACAGCGGGGGTTGTTTTTTTTAAGTTCATAAAAAGATGTTTTTTTTAATTCAGTGGGATGAGTAGCCTTGTTGTTTGAATGGCTGCTTCGGAGCATCACAAGCTTGACGAAAAGGATAGTAAGGAACATTGTGATGTGCAAAAACATAAATGTAAGAGTAACACTAGTCACCTGTTTTACAAGCCAACATTTGAATAACCTTTCTGTCAAAAATAATAACAAAGTTAAAATTTTGCCTTTAAAAGATACAAATTCTGGTATACAAGTATACGTGTTCTAATGGGAACTGTAAAACTGAAAAACCCTCGTTCATTGGTATGACTACCATCTTCCTATCAAGAAGGCTTACAATGAACTTGCACACCAAAAAACCATATGCAGGAGATACACAACACGAGATCAACCCGTGATATGAAATAATTTAAAAGGAAAAAAACCACCACAAACTGAATATTTTAGAAACTTTTTTATCCCTGATTCCAAAACTATGGTGAACTTGAGATCTTCTAAAGAGGTACAGAGTAATCGTCTTGGTGCTAAAAAAAATCCTGAAATAAATCTCAAACGTTAGTACACATTTTTATTATTTTTTATATTTATTTATTTTAACGTGTATTTATTTAATACCTAATATTAATAATAATACGAATCTAACTTGTTTCGTTTTATTACTTTATTTATATAGTAACAACCATAGCCGGATTGTTACTGACAACTGAATAACAAAATTCAAACAAATGCGAACTCCAATTTTACAGTTAATACTATTTTTTAATTTAAGACTTTTAGAAAGCTTAGATGATATAACAGCAAAAAAATGTAATACATAAAAGTTGAGAATATAATTTGAAGTCACAAATACTTTTTTATATAAAAAAAAGAATCAGTTGCATGTCTTTAATTTTTTTATAAAGTTCTTTGCTTTTAAAATACAGTGGTACCCCGATTTAGGAATTCAATTTGTTTTGGGACCGACTTCTATTAATATATGTTCGGAGTATTTATCCCAGAAAAATACATTATAATTCGATTAATCTGTTCCACAGATAAATAACAATTACATATACATATAAATATAAGATAGTTATACAGGGTGTCCATAAAGTCCGTGTGCACTTTAAAAAATTTATAACTTTATTTGTATTTGCAATAGAAATAATCTGTAAAATAAATTTGAAAGAAGTAAATCTATATTTTTTAAGCTTTTATTGAAATTTTATTTAAGTTTCCACATGCCCTCCATCATTAGCAATACAAAGGGTAATACGATTTTGCAGCTCACGAAAAACATTTGCCAATTGATTTATAGTAATGCCTGAAATCACATTAGTTATTCTAGCTTTCAAATCTTCTAATGAACTAGGTTTGGTTGCATACACAATTGTTTTCACATGTCCCCATAAAAAAAAATCTAATGGAGTCAAATCTGGCGAACGTGGAGGCCAATGAAATGGTCCACCCCTTCCGATCCATCTGTTAGGAAATTCCTGATTTAGAAAATATTTTTTACTTATCTAAAAATTTTTACGAATTTTGTGGTAAAAAATTATTCAATAACTATACTTAAAACTAGATACATGAAACTTTATAACATTTTTTACAGATATTTCTATCGCAAAAATAAATAAAGTTATAAATTTTTTAAAGTGCACACGGACTTTATGGACACCCTGTATTAGGCAAATTTACAACAAATCATTGCAAATAATAAGAAATAAATTATAAAACATCGTTGTACTTTAGAGATTGACAGATAAGACCTTTAGAGAGGTCAGAGGAGACGGAAGTTATGGGGGGGGGGGGATACGATGGCAAATGGAGTTTACTGTAACTTACAGTCTAAGTTACTCTTGATTATTTACTTTTTCTTGTTTTTAATTTTGCACTACACTTAAGATAAAACGAATCTCTGCTTAATACGTTTGTACGGAGAGAGAACTTTATATTTAAATTTTTTTTTACTTTTCTTTCTAATTTTCACATTGACCTTTACTTTCACTCACTTTAGGCTTTTTATTCTTTCCTTCACTTCCATTCCTTTCATTTTCATCACTATGCGATGTTTCATCGTACATCGTATCTCGAGTAAATCTTTCTAAGTTGAGGCGTTTTGATTCGAAAGTTACGACATATAACGAAATATTCGTACATTTGTACTCTCGTAAGTCGATCTATTTGATATGAATATTTTGCTACCAATTTTTTTATATATATTTCTGCTTAGAACTTCTTTAGGTTCAGATGGAAGACATGATCTAAAAAATTACTGATACTAATTTGGTGCATGACTACCTAACAGATAGGGAGTTAAAGTGATAATAATGAAATTATGTCATTGAATATAATTCATAATTAAAGCGTATATTTTTCAAATAGCTTGCTTTATATAGTTTTAGTTGCTTTATGTATTTTTCCCTCCAAAGTAGTACCCCTACTTGGAGGGAGTTTATTGCAATATTTTCACATGCTCTATGAATATCTATTCTTGGGAGAATATAAATAAGTATATCAACGACCAACGACCAACGAATATAACCGCGCACTATAGTGCACGTCGTAACTAGCAGTTCCAGACCAGAGGCCTTCTACTGCTTGCTTACTGTGCTACTATAACTTGTAATGTCAGTAATTCATGTCAGATATAAGTTCGTCTGTGCAGTAAAGATGTCGTATTCGCGGTCATGTGGTCTTGTTGAGGTCATGGTTTTCAAGGTTTTTAGTCATCAGTTGGTGAAGTAGTCAGATAGTCAGTGGATGAAGTAATTGTTCAGTGAGCTTGAGGAAGGTTGGTGGCAGGATTTAGAGTTTGTACCAGGAGGTTTGGATGAGTAGATAGTTTCTTGTCTTCATTGGTAGTAAGTCGAGTGATGTAACTATCTATGGATTCCATTTTCAAGTCATGGTGAATATCAACATTACGGGCGTACCAAGGAGCCCACTTATTTTGAACAATCTGGATACACGTCTTGTTCGTTGGTGCAGCTCTAAACCAGACGGAGCATCCATAAGTCATCGCTGAACGAAGAACTCTCTTATAGACAAGGTCCTTGACCGAATCGGGAGAATTCCTTGACTTGAAAAGAGAATACAGATTGCACATCAAGTAAATTCCAAGCTTGGATTTTTTATGAAGGTGTTGTTTGAAAGTTAATCTATAGTCTAAAATAAGACCCAGATATTTTACATGGGTTTGGTAGGGAATTATCTGGTTACCAATGAAGACAGGAGGAGGACGGGGAGAGACACCCTTGCAGAATCGAACATGTGAACTCTTTGTTGGGTTCAGCGCTAGTTTCCACTTTGTGAACCAATGCAAAGCCCCATCGAGGAAACATTGCAATTTCCTGGTGACATAGCTCACATTAGCACATCTATAAGCTACAGCGGTGTCATCAGCAAAGAGTCCGAGAAATGTCTCGATCTGATTGGGTGAATTGGGAGTTATTATAGGAGGAGGCTTGGGAAAGTCAAATGTATACAGGCAATATAGGATTGGACCAAGAACACTGCCCTGAGGAACACCTCTATGCATTTGTCCAGTTGGAGAATGTCTGTCATTAATAGAAACAAAGAAGTTTCGTCCAGAGAGGAAAGACCCAATAATCTCCACAAACCATTCAGGCAAACCAAAACAGCCTAGTTTGTGCAATAGACCTCTATGCCAGACAGAGTCGAAAGCTCGCTCCAGATCCAGAAACACTGCCACTGTCTTATAAGGGAGGAATGGCCTTGCCAGTATAAGGGAGGAACGTATATATTACTTATGGTAAGAAGCAGACGTTCTTTTATGCATATGGTGTTAAAATGAATTAACCTTTTTTTATAGAGTTTTTCAATATATATATATATATATATATATATATATATACTTAGTAGTGTGTCCCTTAAACCTTGGAGTTTCATAACAAAAAGACGCTGCAACTTTATTATATTTGATATGATGGACGCAGTGAATTAGGAGCGACATGGGAGTCACGCTTACCCGGTTAAAACTTAAGTACAAGCCTTTAGAAAGTAGCAGAGAAATCTCAAATGACTGTAAATCAACTAAAATCTACCTCATCCCGGTGTAAGTTTGAGAATTGCAATGTTAGTCGAGCCTCTACTAGCCAACACTTTTGTCTTTAATGATATTTCAGTGGAAACGTGAGTTGGTTTTGTTTAGTGTTTATAATGTTGTTTTTACAGAAAATGAAAGAAGACATGATTGAAAAAGACAGCACATATCTAAAGAGACTAAGAGGAAAATAGAGTGGGAATTGTATTATAGGCTGGAAGGGTGGGCGGTGATGGGACGTCGAGAGATCGTATCACCGTCACGTCTGATTGAGTCTCCCCTTCGCTTAGCTTGTAAACATGCCTATACACCTTGCACTCAAGAACACACCTGAAACCTCAAAAACACCCATTTATGCTTTCAAAAGAAATATTAAACATCTTTTAACAAACCTATTATGTGTAACAACACCCACATGTAATTAAATCCTACCACGGTCTTTCTTTATAAATCCATTTATACTGTATCGATAATTTGATATCATATTCATTACATTACAAATTATGTCACTTTATAAAGATATTTTGGTAATTATATATTTCAAAGATAAATAAGCCACCAACATTTAAAAATAACAATTATTGATAATAATCATAATCAATAAAAATTATTAATATTAAACATATAATTTACCGTCTAACCTCGTATATTACTGCCGTAGCTGTCGTGTGAGACGTCCAGGTGAGACGGTAGATTATATGTTTAATATTAATAATACTAACCTCTGTGGTAATGATGAAATGCATGAATTTAATAAAAATTATAATGAATTATTAATTTACAATGAAAGAATGACAAAAATATTAATATATAAATAACAAAAACAGTAATAAAAATACATTAAATTAATATTAATTAAACAAATTAACAAACAAAAGTAATAAAGAATAAAGTAAATAATAAACTAATAAATAAACCTCTCCAATACTTTATCCTAACCGTTGAACCTTATTTATTAAATTATTATTTATAATTTTTTTTTCATATATTTCTTCTTTTTTTTTTTTGTCAGAGAACAGCATGCTCTACCTGAAGGCACCACATGCATCAAAATCTTTAATGTTACACAATAATTTCCATTATGTTATGTAAATATAGCTTAAATATATAATAAATTTAAATATATATTTCATTAGTTATAATTAATAAAATATATTATAATCAATAAATTAAATGATTAATTGTACATCATCAATGATTTATTTATCATATTTTTTTAGTGCATTACGTACATTTAATCTATTTAACTAAATATATGTATTCATATGTATCACAGTAAAACGACAATAAGAAATAGGAAAAAAAGACTGAGATATTTTTACCATAACAAGCGGTCTTCGTCAGAGTCAAATCCTGTCTGAGGAAGACCGCTTGTTACGGTTGAAAGATCTTGGTCTTTTTTCTCATTTCTTATTATGGTTTGAACTTTGGTTGTTATTTCACCGTTATATATACATATATATAGGTATATATACATATATATATATTATATTATATATATATATTATTTTTCTCTCGGTAGTTAGTAGCTTACCTAGGGCGGCCGGCAGAGTGCGTGCGTGTTCGTTTGCATTCGGCCTACCACTCAGTTAGCTTCAGCTACTCAAAGGGACTACTTCTACCCGATGACGACGACTGTCGAAATATCGTTGTGAGTCTTTTGTGTGTGTCTTTATTTGTTTTTTTCTCTTTCATATGTTAACTATATATATATATATATATATATATAATATATATAATTTAAATTAACACAAAGCACGACACAGAAAAGAGAATACAAAGAAAACTTACAGAATTCAATATTTCGAACTGTTGTTCGTCATCAGGAGAGTAGACTAGTAGAGAGGACGAAGTGAGAGAGATCTCCCCAAACGGAAAAATACGAAACGAAGGAGCGCGAATGAAAGAAGATAAACGTGAGTCAACCGAAGAGAGCAGCAACTAGCGATAAAATAAGGAAGCTAGGCACTAAACGTCGGAGAATAAAAAAGGAAAAAAAAAAAAAAGATAATAAAATAAAATATAAAATAAAGAAAATAAAAAAAAATTATAAATTAAAAAAATTATAAAAAAGGAAATAAATAAAAAATTAATATTAAACGATAGGCCCAATAAATATGGCTCAAACTTAAAAATAGTATATATAATTAAGAAAAGGAAAAAAATTAATCAATAATTAAAAAACAATCCTTATATATTTGAATTATTGGTAGTATTTAAATTTTACAGTTAAAGAATACAACAGGAAAAACAAACTAAAGTTCAACGCTTCTGGATATTAAACCGGGATCTGATCGGGCCCCAATAACCGATATGTGGGCCTCCTCAGACGGTCTTAAGATGTTCAAAAACTACGGTCATCAGTAGAGTCCTAAGCAATATAGGGATTATATTATATAAATATATATATATATATATATATGTATGTATATATATATAACTAAGATAAAACGATCCGAAACGGACAAATAAAGTTGAATGTATGTGAAGGAAGAAACATAGAGGAATTAAAAGCACAAACTTATAGTTAAGGAGACATGATAGAGAGAAACCAAATGCAGAGACGGTTGGAGACGTTGAGACTTAAATGAAAGAGTGAACAAAAAAAAATATAAAATAATATAAAGCAATAAAATGAATATATACATGCAAGAAATAAATGAATGAGGCATGAGCAAATAAAAAAAAGAAGTATTGTTTAAATAAATGTAAAATAGAAAGGACAGGTATGAATAGTTAACGATTGAGGTTAAGACCAGGGTGAGATCTAATTATCAGGTGGCTAGGGTGCCCTTGCTCGAAAATTCTCAAAGTAATATAGGAGTCAGTAACAAGGATCTGATTAAGCATTTACTCATGAAAACAGTCAACAAACTGCGTTTATGACAATTTGTTTGGTTGCCAATAGGCTGCTGCTAACCCAGGGGCAGCTGACGTGTGCAGCTGACGGGATGTAGCGAACCCCGGGTCCCCGAGCTCACCGACCACACAAATACACACACATAAACATACGCTCACTTCATGTGTCCCCATTTGTGTTTTGTTTCGGTTTGGTCTTGATTGGTGTTGGTAGTCTTGAGAGAGTACCGGGGGATTAACCTGGGAATGTTGAACATTGACCTCATGTTAGTACAGGAGCCCGAACTCCTCTCTAACCTGGGGAGAGGCTGCCCTATCAATAATCAATTACCTCAATCAATAATTAACTGTTGTTCGAAATACCCGTCCTAGTGAGTACTTTTTCTTTATAAATTGAACAGATAAGCTACCTTTGTTTATTCTTCTTTCATTTTTTTTTTGTATTTTATTATAAAAAGTTTTTTTTTCATTTTTTTTTATTTTATTACTGAATTATTTATCATAAATATTACATTTCCTTTCTTTATTTATATCTTTTGAATTTTTCATTTCCAGTTATTTTTTTTTACATTTCCATTATTGCTTGGAGAGATTTTGGTAAACAATTGTAATATTGGCTACACTGAGTGTCACTCTGTAATGCTTTGTTGACTACAGGCTTCTTCACTCTAACGTGATATTATTGAGAAACGTGAGTGTTTGTCTTCTTTTGCGGTTTTGAATTTTAAGTTGTTGTTGTTATGTTAATGGGAGAGATTTGGAGGGAGAGGGAGGGAGACAGGTTTAATTCCTGTCAAATTGGTTTTGGCATGAAGCATCACTAGACATTGAATGAAGGTAAATCCATTCCACATTCTCAACACTGCGCACAACCCCCCACTCTCCTACAAACTTAATACAATCAACAACTGACACAAACAGGACAGCTTTCCAATCCTCCTGTATTCACAGAATGATAATTAGAGTTGACATCATTTCCTCTTTGCTTGATGTAATAAATAAACAAAAAAAATATTACAACTATAAAATTAGATAAAATAATAATAATAACAAAAAATAAGTATCTTAGAACGTTTAACTGTAAGCTACGCAGGATATTCCTTGTGTGCCATTATAAGGGAAACCACGTAGGTGATAAAGCACTTGGGCATGCCAGACGGCAGAGTTGATTCTAAATTAGGAGTCCTAAATTCACTCCATTGAATCTTATTAGTTGTATCTCCCTTGGGACTTTGCTTCCACTAAGGCCAGGCATAAACCAGGTTTATTTATCTCCCTTGATAGGGTTCCTGCTGGATTCAAACTCTGCTTCTTTAGTGTTCTCAACAACCCGTTAAAAAGTGCTTCTCTTAGTTTGATAAATAGCTTAACGAGAAATAAAGTAAATCAATCGCATTCGACTATTATGACAAACAATGTGACAAAAAAATCTTCCATCTTTTATATGTTTGAGTATTTTACTTAAGATGTTGCAGCTATTTTAAAAATCAGTTCTGTTTTATTTTAAATATAAAAAAAATTCAAGCGTTATTATGTTGTTTTCTGTCACCGATTGTTGCCAAATGTAGTCCGTTCCGGTTCAGACACAGCTGATAAAGCGAAGGGTGACCCAAAAGAAATGTTACGACTTATAGCATTGATAACTCAATTGTTTGTTTTTGGTTTGTAATAACGCAAGTGGAAAAGTTACATTCCAGATTAACACATTCTCTTAATGACGATGACCTGGAGAGAAATGGTGCTTGGAAAGTTGGCACACTTTCCGACAAAGATTCTGTGGAGCGATGTGTTGGACACATTCAAATTAAATGGTTCAATTGCACTTACAGATCTGCAAATCCATAGTTATGATAGACAGCCATGTTAATTCAACAGTAACTACAGTTTAGTATGGATTATTGTCAAGAGGATGAACTGGACAATTTTTTTGACTTGATCTGCTTTACTTGAACTTTCAACAATTTGACATGCCAAGTATTAAAGAAGTGTTTGCAGAAATAGCGTATATTTCAGCTACATGGGACACTATCACATCACCGTACGATGTTAGAACCTTGCATGATGAGATCTTGCAAAGACGGATGGACGGAGGGGTTTCGTTGAATAACCCCAAAGATCACCAGACTTCGCACCTCTAGGTATCTTTTAATGTAAATATCTTAAAGTCCACGCAACGAAACCTGCAGCAGTCACTAAATATAGGACAACTATTGAACGTTCAATGAAGGTTAATACTAAGGGTATTGTTTTATGAAATTGTATTTCATTACTTCGCATTATCGACAGTGTCTGAACCAAAAGGTACGACAGTTTGAAAATAGGCGGTGACAGAGCAGCAGATGCTTGTAATCTTTTTTCATGTTTAAAATAAAACGAATTACTACAATTGCCTAATTTATATAATTCAAAGTGTGTATACATTTTTTTGACACCTCATATATATATATATATATATGTATATGAGCATAAGATCTTTCAACCGTAACAAGCGGTCTTCATCAGAGTCAAAAACCCAACTGAAAACCAGATGTTTTCTGCATCTAGTGTGTCAGTTTGGTTTTTGACTCTGACGAAGACCGCTTGTTACGGTTGAAAGATCTTAGTCTTGTTTTCCCATTTTTATTGTGGTTTGATCATTGATTTTTTTCAAGCGTGTATTATGTTGTTTTCTGATACTATATGAAAATTCAAGCCAAACTCCACAAGTAAAACAAGACCAAGTTCCCGTTCAACCGACAACAGCTGTCTACGTTACAGATCCATATCAGTTGATTTTAACTTTTGTGGTTTGGTCATTGATTGTTGTTTCACGTGTTTATGTGAAATCTTTTTGATATATATAATAAGTAGCGTATAAATTGGCAGCAGGCCTTCCCGTAAACAGATTGTTGAAATTTGCAAAAGCTTTTACTCTCACGATTTTAATACTGGTGGCCTCGAACTTACGAGCAATTTTCCTTTCTTCTGGCTGGAGTTGCCATCTGTCCAAGTGACATTATGAAACAGTCCTTCATTTAAACATACATTGTTAAATAACGCCCCATATCTTGGGCTTGTATCTGTTGTCAACATAATTTCTCCAATTTCCGAAATCCTTCGTTAAAACTGTATATCTTATCACCTATATTACTAGTCGACATGTTTTGAACGTACCACATTCATCTTCAGGACAGCAATGGATATATTTGTCGAAATGTGTGTTTATATATTGGTGAGTTAATATTCTAAATGAATTATAGAATAATTCTATACTTACTAACAAACGCACATAACTTACTTCAACTTTAGTTAAAATTATGAAGTAAATAGAAAATTATTTTTTAACTTCTTTATTCCTTTTAACATTTTTTTAACTTTTTAGAACTTTTATCAATTTCTTTTACTTTATGTTGAATATTTTTCTTATTTAATTCAATTCTTGACTTATTTTAACTGCTATCGACTGAGATAAATTCTTTCTTGTCCTAGAGAATGCCCGTAAAATGCTAGAAGGTAAGGGTCTAATTCTTATCGCATTAGAGATAAGAATTAGAGAGAATCACTCTCAAACAAGATAAAACAAAGCTATCCGTAATACAAAAAATCACGATATCCTAGGAAAGTACCATGGGAAAAAACCCTATACTTTGAAGGTATGTTTACGTCTCAGAGCGCACTCTTTGATAATTTGGCCTTTCATATAATTGCTGTCTTAAAATATTTACAAGATAATAAAATCAAAAATACTGTTTTTTTTTAATGACAATAGTATTTCCATGGCGTTATCGACCTAGGATTTTGAAAATTTTCTTACAATTTCCTTAAAAAATAGCATATCCTTAAAAGTGCTGAAATTTCCTTAAACTAAAGAAATTTATTGATTTCTAAGATTTAAAAAACTGTGCTTCTTCTTTGAATCTGCTTCTTGGAATGATGTTCCACACCCCTAGTTGGGAACTTCTGTCTTTGGGTATTTCATGTCTGAAAGTCTTGCATTAAACATAGTTTTATGATTAAAATTTTACCTGCATTTATATTATATTAGTATTATATTTATTTACAAGTACATAATGTGCTGCTATACATTTTTATCTTTATTTAGTATAACAATTTACATACAAATCAACGTGTAAACCACATAAAACACATTTACAAAATAGACTAAATAACAACTGATTTTCATCAGTTAAATAAATAAAAGCACAAAGTTAAATCTGTTGAGGAATAGTTGTTTTAGTTGAAAGATGTTAGTTCCTTTTTTTTGAATTTCTTATTTCACTTGTTTACTGTGAAATGTTGTTATACACATATAAAGAAGTAAGTACGTCAAAATAATCGCTATTGTCCTAAAGTAAACATAATGGTGTTGTGGTACCGTGAATAAATACCTTTCTTTGAGTTGATAGAAATTGTCAGAAATTAATTGTATTTATTAGTTATAATACCTAAAGAAGTAAGAAATCTTATGTTATATTAAAGGTTATCTGTACTTTCCTTTAGAACTAAAGGTGGGAGAGGAGGGTAAGTTAGAAGCTGGTCGTAGTTGTAGATTTTTCACGTGGTACTTCAAGAATCATGACTATTCCGCGCGTTGGGGTGGGCATGCAGCTGTCGGCTTCAATCCTGTCCGATGACCAGTGTTCGTTAAAGATCCCCTACTCTAACAAACTTGAATGATGTAAGACTTCCAAAAAAAAAGAATCAAATCAGAAAATTCAACTTGTCTACTTTTCAAAAGGTTTGATAGTACTTTTGAAGTTAGAATTTTACTGGAATAAGGTTTAGCCTTGTTCGTATTAAAGATGAAGAACAATTTCACTGTTAGGAGATTTAGTTGTAAAGTTTTAACATAAAAGGGCTTATGATTCATATGAAAAGGGCCTAAGTTTTTGCAGTTGATAACTGCTAAAAGTCGCAAAGGGATGAAATACGACCGTCCCAGTGGTGTGAGGCATGTTTCCCATTAGGAGTTAATGCGGGCGGCCATTCATCTTCTGTTCGTCTACCCATCCATCCGTCACCATGTTCGCTCTACTGGCATTCTTTTGTCCTTTTAACCGCTTTGAAATGAAAAAAAAAAAATTTACCACATGTCACCATGTTGCTCTAATTAGTCGAGTTTAAAATTGTATCAGATCTAGCATTGTCTTTTCATTAGGTTTTAATTATTTAATACCACCCTAGTAGAGATGCCGTTCTATTCTGTTTAAACCACCAATATTTTCTTCAATAAGCGACAATGGGTTACCAAATTATAATCAAATGAAATTGTTTACAAATACAAATAATATGCTAACTTATGTATTTCCTCATGGCATTAACAGTTAAATGTTGTTGTATAAGTGAAAAGTCCGGCTCATTTGTTATTCGGTTCCCATTTCAGTTATAAGCTTTGTCACATTAAAGGTTGATTATTCATCAGTCGTTCTACTTTCTACTTCTTAAATATATCTTTAAGGAGTACAAGAAATCATACAGACTGGGGTCTGACAGCAGTACATCATAGCAGTATACAGAAGCACAAATTAGTTATCATAAAACAAACTTTTAATATATTGAAAAATATTTTTATATATAAATAAGTTGATATACTACTTTATATTTATAATTTTTCTCGTTTTGAAAGTTTTACACCATGAGTTATGCAACGAACCCATGTTGGTCTCCCGTTTTCTATAATTTGCCATGCTCTGCCTCCAATATTATCTTTATTGTATTGCTGACTTCATTATAAAAAAAACTCTGGCTTTGATCTTCTTGACTCAGATGTAAAGTAAAATCAATATTTTTAAGTAATTTATATATAAGGACTTATTTTAATTTTTTTTTTGTTAGTAATTAATTTTTGCTGTTTTGAATAAGTTTAATGAAATAAAGTTGTCTTATATTTTTTTTTACTTTTTTGAAAAATTAATGTTTACTGAAATTAATTTTTTAAGTAGTTTCTCGTTACGATACCTTATATCTTTGAAGGGGAGGTATACCTTATATCTTTACAGAAAAAAGGGGAGAAAAAGAGAGAAAAAAAACAAAATGACGATTCATTATCATAATTCATATTTATAATAAATTTTAAGAGTAATAGAACTGGGTTTTAGCATTACTAATTGGAATTACACTCAATGTACAGATTTTTATATTGGTTTGAGCTCCTAAACTGAGTCTAGTATGATTTGTCACCGGGCTTCAATCGACCAGCGCAAATAGGTGACCTATCCATTGTCATCCATGATCAAATTCATGCTCTTGGTATTAATGATTGTTTCGGTGTCCAAATCCTTAGCACATTGTTCACAGAACTGATATACAGAAACTTTTATTCAATAATACAAGTTTTTTTTTGGGGCAAATATTCTTTTGTGGGTAGCTTGAATAACATCGTGACTCAACTTATATTGCAAGGTTTTTGCTCTTATTCTATATACATTTACACTATTTTATTTTTAAATCATTAGTTGTGCAATCCGTAATTGTGTAGTATTTACTCATTCTGAGGTAAAATGGATAAACCAACAAAAGTCTCCACACAAATGAAGTTTTATTCAACCCAATTTTTGGGTATGTCTTGAATTCTCTTAATTGAATTTTATTATTTCACTCTAATTTTTGTAACTAATTAGATATAATTTGTATTATAGTGTCTTCCTGATGATGAACACAAAGTGTTCGAAACGCGTTGAATAAAACTTCATTTGTGTGGAGACTTTTGTTGGTTTATCCATTTTACCTCAGAATATTTTACTTTTGTCATTGAATGTCTCAATTTATTTTGTCTTCATTCTTAATCATTTTCTACATTTTTATTTTATTTATTTAATAATATTCCCTTCTTTTTCTACTATGACTTTTATTCTCTCTTGAGAAAGGTATACATAGGCTGAAAATCAAGAATGATATTACAGCATGTTTCCTAAATGCCACAATTTTGAAGTAAGTCTTTGTTAGTGTTGTTCTGTATGTCTTTCTTTACCTTCATAAATCACCCTTACAAAGTGCTTAAATCAAACGATTTGTAATTTAAATACTTCAAACGAAATTTGCAACATTCCATGTCTCTAAAAAATGATACACTTACATTGTTGATTAAGGATTTAAGAAATTAATATTAAAACATAATATTAATAAAAATAACACTTAATAAGGTTATTACACTCCATTAATTATGAAATTTTAACCAAGTGTATATTAAAAATAGTGAAGAGAATCGTTGAGTTTTATAGTTCACCTTGCTCCCTTGTGCCGGCAAAGTCATCGATAACTTTTTTCAAGCCTAATAATTGCATTACTGACCCGATGTTGGAAGGCTATTGTATCTCATGGTTCTCGTGTTAAATGACAACCTCAGACTGACAAGGGTCTAGACAACTTCACTAAACCATCAACTAAAAACGAAAATTAACTTAGTGAAGCTTTAACATTATTTTTGTTAAACTATAAAATTTTGAAAGTTCAAAAGATTGATTTCTTGAGGATTTTTGGTGGAAAGAAATAACATTCTTGTTTATACGCCTGACTTTTTTGCCAAAAAATTTTTTGGAATTTTCAAGGCTAAAAAAAAATGTATTAACGACATAAGTAGTGAAAACAAATACATCCACAGAATATCAACCAACAGAAAACAAAAAACCGAACCATAAAACACCAAAATACAGTTAAAAAAAAACTACAATAGGACCACAAAATAACCAGTGTTATTTTTTTTAAACAAAACATGGTTTCTTTAAAAAAAAACCTATAACACTGGCTATTTTGTGATTGCTTTTGTGGTTTTCTTTTACTTTTTTTGGTGTTTTATGGTTTGGTTTTTTGTGTTTTTGTTTTCTTTTGGTTCATATTCCATGTTTGTTTTCACTACTTATGGTGTTAATAAATTGTTTTTAGCTTTGAAAATGCCAAATAATTTTTGGTGAAACGTCAGAATATGGACAGGAGTGTAAATTTCTTTGGACCAAAGATCCTCAAGAAACCAATCTTTAACTTTAAAAGTCAGTGGTCGAGAAGCTATATCAATATAAAATGTTGTAGTGTCACACTATCACAAATGCTCCGTATTACGTCAAAAACTACACCCTTCATAAAGACTTAAAAATTCCATTCATCCAAAACCTTGCCTCTGATCGAGAACCTTTCCTCTCACCCAAATCCATTTGTACGAATCCTTGCTTCCTCCTCACCTTCCCAGAATCCCCCAAGACGACTCAAGAGAAAATGGCCCAGGGATCTACTATTACAATAATATACTTTGAAAAAAAAACCCCAAAGTGAGAAGTTGAACCAGTGGGTTTCATTCTTTGCTCATGTGCATCGATGTCATTGTGTAATCTATTACTAAATATGCTTGTTACGCAAAATATGCGTAGTTGTATATTTTTAAATAAAGATGATAAAAAAATGTTTTAAAAAAATAATTTCAGTTAGTTTAAAATTGCTCACACTTACGTTGAATAAAATTTCACACTTGATAAAATCTCTGCTATCAGTTGCAGTAACTGTTTAAATCCCCTCTTAACTATGGTACCCTGATAGGGTGCTCTCTGATAGTTTGCACGGCTCTGATAAGATATATTTAGTTATAGTATGCCTTTTATATCTACAGCTATTCACATTCTATATTCACATACACTTATGCTTATTAATATAGCTTGATATAGAATCTTTCAAAATTTCTCTTTAGACTTTTTTACGACTGATTGTATCACCACCTTTGTTGTTCCTCTTCCTTCCTTATCTTTCTTTAACAATAGATCTTAAGAAACCTAGAACAGGCAACATATTGTATAAAGGGTCTTGTCAAAGAACTAAGGGTTTTTTTAATCTTCTTTCTTTACAAAACAATCCATTGACTTATTTTCATTAATTTCACAAATGGCCAACTCTCAACAGGGACTTCATGCTATATTAGAATTATTGAAAAGATCAGTGCATATTCATATAAGTCAATCAGTACTGTGAAAATGCTAATATGTTTTGAACTTTTCATCCAATTATTTTGAAAACACATTAAACAGTTTTCCATTTTCATTATATTCTTGACTGCTTTTGATATCCTGCCCAATAATAATACCATTATTTATTCATGAATAGTCTAATAATACGCTCATGAACTCAACAAGCAAAAATATTAAAAATTATTTTTTTTTTTCATTTTAAAAATTTATCTTTATTTAAATGGCTTACAGCAATATTTCATATAATTAAGTTTCTGTGAATAAATACCGTAAATAAATCTCACATAAAAACATATAATCATGCTTTATTACCTCTAGTACAGGTTGAATCTCCTTTATCCGGTATTTTTTAATCCTGCAACACTTGTAATCGGTAAAATTTTTGTTTGTAATGTTATTTGGAGTTAAAGGATTTGAATATACCAGTGTTGGATTCTCAAGCCGTGATAGTTGCCTAAGTGTACCGTGTATATATTTCATTGTTCAATTTTCTATTGACTGTATTTACTCTCTTTACATAAAATGAGAATAAAAGAGAAAGATCTTTCAACCGTAACAAGTGGTATTCGTCAGAGTCAAAATCTTCTTTTAAACAAATATTAATAAAATGGCTCTGCGGCTTCCTTTAACTAAGTACTTCCTTTGAGTAGCTAATATACTAATAATATATATATATATTATATGTATAATAAATTCATAAATATATAACTATAAATATATAAATAAATAATAAATATATAAATATATATATAACCTTTCAACTCTTTTGAGTTGAAAACGTTGACCTTTCAACTCTTTTATTCTATCCGCTTGTTTTTTTGTTCATTATTGACCTTTGACCTTCTCTTTATATTAACCTGTACTATCCTTTTAATCTATTTATAGCAATGACTAAGCATGAGTCATCGATTTTAATTTAACATGTCACTTGGCCAACTCCTTTTCCAGTTGAACCCTGTTAGCAGGAGGTTAGTTCGTAGGATCGAATCTCTCAGTCTTAAGATCGTGAATGCCGAGACTGCGGTTAATTTTAATGATACTTGTTTAAAAGAGGATCTGCTGTCTATTTATACCAATGTATATATATATATATATATATATTGCGCCAGATTACATCGGCCAGTGGACGCATTTACGTCTCCGTTCCTTCATTCTTTCTCCTTTTATTTTCTTTCTTTCTACTCTCTTGAAGACGGCAAGACGCCGAAATATCGAGATTCGTGAGTGTTCGTCCTTTTTCTTGTGTTCTCTATCTGTAACTTTAATTATATATATATATATTATATATATATATATATATATATATATATATATATATAACAAACACTTTTTCTTCTTCTCGGAGTTTGGTCAGGGCTAAACTCCGAGAAAGAAGAAAAAGTGTTTGTTAATATTTTGTGGTCCATAAAACAGTACCGTATATATATATTGAATCTTGAGTCTATATTTGAAAAAATCAAACATTTGAAGGACATAATTAATCCTGTGCTAGTGAAATTAACATTGCTGTTAGTTGTGGTAACTACTAATTGGTATATTTTGTATATGATAAAAATGAACAATATTACACTACTTGAATATAATTTCATCAAAAATTTTTAAATCTTAAAAAAAAGTTATGTAAGATGACAGAGTTTTATAACTATATATATATATATATAATATATATATATATATATATAATATATATAATATAATATATAAAAATATCATATATATATATATCGAGATATAATAAATATAATTAGTATATATATATATATATATATATAACAATTAAAATAAGCAGTGACACATAAACAGAAAACAACAAAGACTCACTTTTCAATATTTCGACCGCCATTACGGTCGAAATATTGAAAAGTGAGTCTTTGTTGTGTTTCTGTTTATGTGTCACTGCTTATTTAATGTTATTGTCCTGCCGGACGTTTTCGTTTATCATGGTATATATATATATATTATATAGATAAAGAATCACTATGCATATATGGAATAAAAAATCAGAGCAAAAAAAAACATTTAAAATTCTGAAAAGGAACTAGATTGTTGTAAATAGTAATGATCATTAACAGTCTGAAAGGGAATAGAGAATGAGCACAAACCTGTAGAAAGATTCTATATTTCTCTTTAGAATGTCTTACTGTAGGTATGAATTTTGATATATATAAATGTCAGTAGAGATGAAGAAACAGAAAAATTAAACACACACACACACACACACACACACACACACACACCACACACACACAGATTTACATATACGTCAGCACCATTACTGTAAACAATTTTTGAAACTACTTGCATATATTATTTTAGTATAGTTAAGCATGTATGCAAATTAACTGTTTAATTAATGTTTGTATGTCATACTTACTTTTACTTATTATACTAAATTCACTTATAGTTAATACTATTTATACTTATTTACACTTGGTTTATAGTTATACTTACTTTGTATTATTTATTATTATTTATAATAACTTTGTTGTTGCATACACGTTGTACCCTGTTTGATACGTGTGAACTTAAATAAACTCCCTCATAACAGGGTTACTGTTGTGAGGGAAAAACACACACACACCACACACACTTACGGTCTCTAATATCTGTTTTAACCGTCTTCAGGAGGAGATATGAGAAGGAAGCTAAGCACAGTGGTACAGTTGGAGACCAACAATGTAGCCGCTTACGCGACTGGTTACAGAGAATAAGGTAGACAAGAGTCAATTTAAAATTATGATTATGATAGAAAATATGAAAGAAATAATAAATAAGATCTGCTGCCTATTTACACCAAGATATATATATATATATATATATATATATATATATAAACTTTAAATTACACAAAGCACGACATAGAAAAGAGAATAAAAAGAACACTTACAGAATTCAATATTTCGAACTGTTGTTCGTCATCAGGAGAGTAGACTAGAAGAGAGGACGAAGGTGAGAAGAGATCTCCCACGTCGAAGAAACGGGAGCGCGAAACATATATGATATATATTAAATGATATATATACCTCATTAAATATCTTGCCAACATTAAGTTTAGTATGTTTCCTACATACCTTTTCAAGGTTTCGAATGCTACTTTTCCACCTTTGTGGTATCATATAAATTAACTCACCGATTTTTTTATGTTTAAATGTATTTTCCATATTACACATGTCCGACGTTTCGGTCTACGTTAACCATTCTCAAGGATTCTATATACAAGGTTTTTTTACAATTCTAATAAATACTTATTAGTATTTATTAAACCCAACAGTTGGGTTTTTGACTCTGACGAAGACCGCTTGTTACGGTTGAAAGATCTTAGTCTTGTTTTCCCATTTCTTATAGTTGGGTTTTTGACTCTGACGAAGACCGCTTGTTACGGTTGAAAGATCTTAGTCTTGTTTTCCAATTTCTTATTGTGGTTTGATCATTGATTGTTGTTTCACGTGTTTATGTGAAATCTTTATATATATATATATATAATATATAATAAATAGATTACAATTACGAGTAAATTCAATACGAATTTCTAATTTACTCACATAACAAGGCTCTTGCAATTAAACTTTTGATCATATCTGTGTGGAAATTCTTAATAGATCCTGAATACTGAGCTGAATATTTTTTTTTGCTCTATGAGGAGTCACATATTTGTCTTGTTAAATGCATATAATGTCTTGAATTTAAAGACTTATCATGATATAGATTTCATTAAAGTAGGTTTGATTGGATATTGAGGGTGAATAATTTAACATTGGTTCTCAGCTGTTCTATCGTCAAAATGCCTGTAACTTCAAATGACTTACTGTCTGTTGAGAAGATTTGAGATCTGTTTGCCTCTGCTGGGTGTGGAATGTAGAAGCTTTGGGTGTTTGCTTAACTGATTAAAGTTATACAGGTGGGAAGGCCTCTTTGAAATAGTTGTTAATCTCAATTGCTAACTAAGCAAGTTAGATTTAACTCATCTCTCATCTGGACATTCTACGAGGTGTGTAAATAAAGTAGTGAGACTGATTTTTTTTTTAAATTTTCTATTCAAATATAATTACAATGTGATATTGTCACCTTCAAAATAGTTCCCTTCGGAAGCCACACAGCGCTGGAGACGGTCCTTCCAATCATTGTAGCATTGCTGGAACTCGGATTCTGGAATGGCCTTCAGCTGGTCGGTTACAGCAGTTTGTATGTTTTGTTGTGTCCCGAAATGAGTTGCCTTGAGGTGATTTTTCAATCTCGGGAAGAGGAAAAAGTCACAAGGACTCAAGTCTGGTGAATAAGGAGGCTGGCCAAAAACTCGTTTATTGAGATGGCAGTGTGACAGGGCGCGTTGTCGTGATGCAACACCCACTTGTCGTGGTTCGTCTTCAATCGACTCTCTTCCTTCTGAAAATTCCTTAAACCACCGAAAAACCTGTGCCCTTGATAAAAACACGTTCTCCATAGGCCTCCTGAAGTTTTTCAAAAGTTTCGGTTGCATTATGTCCAAGTCTGAAGCAAAATTTGATTGCACACCGCTGCTCAACTTTGAGGTCACTCATTTTTAAAACGCTCAAGAAAAAACATTTCACGAAAACCAACGCTACGGACAAACAAATGACTGTGGCGAGTTCAGATTCATACTGGAGGCGCATCACACGTGCACCTGACGCTACTCAAGGCCACGCGTCTCCAGCGTTGCCAGATCGAAAGCGACGTTGCCAGTCTCACTACTTTATTTACACACCTCGTATCTCACTTTCTCTTCCTTACTTACTTACTCACTCAATATCTTTCCCACTACTAATCTGAGCCAAAAACAAACTTCACGTTTTTACTTTAATATTTCGTTCAAAACATTTTATTTTATACTAGACTACCCATGACCCCTTGTGTCACTCAGAAATTATAACAATAGGTATTGAATTAATTCAATAAAAATGATTGACAGGGATAATTTTAATTGTTGTTTCATATTATTAAGGCATATAAACAGATCCCTTCTGACCCAAGCTTTTCATATAGTATTCTTAACATGGTTCATGATATATACATAGCAAGTATATTTAGCAAAATAAAAATTATTTAAAAGTAAGAAAAAATAATTTATTTTAACATATAAATAAATAAAACATTAATTAAGTTATATACACAATGAAATATATTTAAAACAAACAAAATATGTAAATTGAAATATTCAATTTATTTACCTAAAATAAAATAACATTAATGAAAGGAATGTGTCTTTATAATATTACCTTAGAACATTTGTATTTTATCTGGCAGTTGCGTTCAAGTTTGTTTCTAAAATTATTCATTTTTAATCTCTAATGTAGTAGTTTATTGTATATTTGTTACATTTATTTATAATACAATTGCTCTACTATCATCAGCGAGCACGCAAGCCTCTGGACTACTCTTACTCCATGCCTTTATTTTATTACCAGTGTTCATATTTCGCAAATTTTAAATTAAAAACAATTTTTTTTGTTACATTTGTATAATATACATTTTTGCTTCTGTCATCGGCGAGCATGCACATCAGTCGGGTTTATGACTCTAACGAAGGCCGCTTGTTACGGTTGGAAGATCTTAGTATTTTTTCCCATTTCATATTGTGGTTTGATCATTGCTATACATGTATATATTATATTTTATTAATATAGGTAAAAACACAACTATCCTCTCTCTCTCTCTCTCTCTCTCTCTCTCTTTTTCCCTATTCGTATTGTGAGTCTTCCCATCTTCCACAAGCAATCTACGCACTTACATACATTCAAAATTATATAATAAGGCAGAATAACTATTTGAAATTTTATGGTACGATCCCTGAGGATATACATGATCTTAAAACATCCGGGTATATGTTTTTAAAGCAGTTATCATTCATGATAACAAAATTAACCACATCTACAGATCTAACTTATAACTGTACCTACATAAACAGGTATAGCAAAGTATTCTATTTCACATTAATATTTACAACTACAGAAAATAGTTTAATTTACAACAGTAAATTAGTTTTTTGCTTTGGATCATTTTAAAGTATATAAGTTTTTAATGTTTCGATGAGACTATATCAATCAAAGCTGTAAAAAGATGACTTTTTTGGGGAAAGTAATAAGAGAATTAGAGTGAAATTATACATAATCTGATGGGGAAGGGTCGAGTTAATTAGAGAGGGTTGACTGGGAGGCATTTAGTCCTGCCCTAATGTATTTCATCTCTGTTCTCGACATGCTAAATCAGACGACCGTCCGGCTAATTAAGTGCCAAACTCACATCGAGAGACATGCCTGATTTCACCGAAAATCTCTGTGATTCTGTCACACTTGTAATTTAATTTAATATGTCATTTATCAAACGTGCTTGGAAATCATTTTATATATAAAGGAATAAGGAAACAGCTCTAAATATAATCCAGTCAATGGGACAAAGGAAAAGATAGAAAAAAAAAATCCAAATACTCCAAGCAAAATTTCTTTTTTTTTAAATGCAATATTTTTTTTTTAGTACTATCGCTAACATACAATAATATATGTAAAATATATCTTTAAAAGAAATGACGTAATTTTGATGTAAATACGTAAAAGTTTTTATTATGGTTTACCTGGAATATGGAACTTAAAGGAATATTTCTTTTATTATTTTTATTTTTTTGTTTCATAATCATATGCAGCAGAATTTCATTACTGAAACACGTCAAATCAAAATCAATATATAAACCAGCGTTTACCAAAGTGGGCGGCAACGCAAAAATAGGTGGTTGGGAGGCGGTAACGCAAAAATAGGCGGTTTGGGGGGCGGTAACTACAAAATAGATGGTTGGTGGCGACAGTGTAGCTAATGTAGCAGCTCGCTGCTACAATACTTACAACGTCGTCACAAACTGTTGGCGGTAACCATCAAAAACCATACAAGTAATAAAAATTAGAAATAAGAATTTCAAAAGATATGCCGCTCTTTCACCTGAGGATTAAGGGGTCAGCCTGGTCGAAAGTAAAAGAGAGTTTTCGGTCAAAATAAAGGGAATAAATTAAGATAAGCAATGCTCATTTCACGTAATGTCTTTTCTATGGATTATTAAAGGTCAGCCTTGATCGGAAGTTTAAATGAGTTTTCGATCGAGACTATATCAATCAAAGCTGTAAAAGATGACTTTTTGGGGAAAGTAATAAAGAATTAGAGTGAATATACATAATCTGATGGGGAAGGGTCGAGTTAATTAGAGAGGTTGACTGGGAGGATTTAGTCCTGCCCTAAGTATTCATCTCTGTTCTCGACATGCTAAATCAGACGACTGTCCGGCTAATTAAGTGCCATACTCACATCGGAGACATGCCTGATTTCACCGAAAATCTCTGTGATTCTGTCACACTTGTAATTTACATTTAATATGTCATTTATAACGTGCTTGGAAATCATTTTATATATAAAGGAATAAGGAACAGCTCTAAACATACCAGTCAATGGGACAAAGGAAAAGATAGAAAAAAAATCCAAATACTCCAAGCAAAGTTCTTTTTTTAAATGCAATATTTCTTTTTATTTAGTACTATCGGCTAACATACATAATATAGAAAATATATCTTTAAAAGAAATGACGTAATTTTGATGTAAATACGTAAAAGTTTTTATTATGGTTTACCTGGAATATGGAACTTAAAGAACATTTCTTTTATTATTTATTTTTGATTCAAATCATATGCAGCCAAATTTCATTACTGAAAACGTCAAATCAAAATCAATATATAAACCATTGTATGAAATTAATAAACAAGATAACAATAAAGTAACGGTCTCAGAATTATAAAGTGAATAAACAAGTTTATCTCCTTTTAGTTAAACACTGAGAAAGATTCACTTCAAAATTTTGATATCCGACGACATGAAGAAGGTTTTTTGTACCTTGATCTTTGGCTATAGACTGAATTAGTGAACTATAGCCTGTCGGCAAAAAGCACGAGAGAAACAGAAAAAGGATCGAGGAAATTGTGAAATTAAACAAAATAAAATACAACATTATGAAGACAAAATAACAATGACAACAAAAAACAAATATTTAACAATACAAATTAAGTCCTGAAGTAGTTTTGGCTCTAAGGAGACAAATATGGGTCTCTTCAGGATCTCTTAAAGTACAGTGGTAGTACTACCAGGCATGGATTTAACGATTTTAATATGCAGAGACCTATTAAAACTCCATAGCTAAGTTATTAGTGGATATGTTTCAAGTGATACTATACCATGAGTAGAACATTGATATTCATATTAAAGGATGCTAGGGTGATGGTTGAAGTGTAATCTACTTGTTTCTGTGTGTCAGGTAAGCTAATTGGAGAGATTAGGGCAGATTGGTTGGCCTCTTCATCTACCTAGCTAATCTGGGTAGGCCTACTTGTAAATAATTTCAAGACCCTGCTTGAACTATCTATTCCAATATTTATTTTTGGCTTCATTTGATGGAATCAATAATGAACAGGAGAGATTTTAATTAACTAATAACCTGCATTATTATCATTAGAAAAAATTATGTTAAAGTAAAGATTTCGAGCAATCCTATAAAGTGAGCTCATGAAATGGTAAAACACATTTAATATTAAACGATTTTCTGTTACAGAATTTAAGAACTTTTTTTTTATTAACAGTTAAGGTTTTATTAATATAATAGGTGTGGTAATTTAATGGGTTAACAATAAGGCTAATCATATTACTTTTGGAATTACGGAATTAAAAGGAGCAAATTCTTAAAGCCTTTAAGTCCTATGCCTCAAAACCTGGAAATTTGAAGATATTTCAAAATTTATTGGAGTGGACAGAATAAAAATCTTCATAAACAAGTACAAAAAGATTTTACATAAACACGTGAAATAACAATCAATGATCAAACCACAATAAGAAATGGGAAAACAAGACTAAGATCTTGTTTGTTACGGTTGAAAGATCTTAGTCTTGTTTTCCCATTTCTTATTGTGGTTTGATCATTGATTGTTATCTGTGTACATGTCTACTCATATACACTAAAACATAACTCTTTATTCAATTGGTAAGCTTTAATAACAAGATTTCATAAAAAAGACGTGAAATAAAAATCAACGTCTAAACCACAGAGAGAAATCAAGAAAAAGACTTCTTTTCGTTGAATGATCTTAATCATTTTCCTGATTTCTTACAGTTTTATATATATACACACGCGCGCCCGCGTACACACACACACACGCACACACACGCACACACACACGCACACACACATACGCATACACACACCACACACACACGCACACACACACACAATAATAAGCATTTATTTACTGATTTCTAACCTTAATAACGTATGTAATTTGCTAATTAGAAATTCTCTTAAGGAACTAAAGTACAGCGGTATTTATAAAATTTTGTGTATATATTGTTATATAATTTACCAATCTGATATATGGTTACATATATCAGATTGGTAAGTTATTAAAATACATGTCAAAGAATAACAATGACTTTCTAATTAAAAGTGAACAAAGCACTGTCTTATTTCTGTTTATAAATAATGAGAATTATGATATAATTTGGATAAAAGTTAAAACGAGCACGTGTGAAGGATCAAAATTGAGTAGAAATATTATCGAAACCGCTTTAATCAAATCAGTCAGTAAAAGCATTTGTAATTCTTTCTTGAAGTTGCAGTCATTAGTAAGAAGAGCAGTAGCTTTGTGTACAAGGGTTGAAGGCAGGCATGTAACTATTGCTTATTTCTTTTTGAACTCCTTTGTTTAGCCTGACTTACCTTTCCTTGCCTTTTGTTCTATTTCCTTACTTTTTACATTCTTTAAAAATACCTCTTTTGCCTCCCACCCTTCTCAATACCACACCAGATAATGTATTTCACTTGCTTCGGTATATGGGAAAATACAGTTGTTTCAGTTGAAACATCTTAAATACATGCATATTGTTATTACCACTGAGGTTAGTAAGATTAATATTAGAATTAGAAAAAACCGTCATACCTCGTAAGTTGATATCGGAGATGTTGGAGCGCTTTCGGATCTGGTCCATCTTCATTCGCAACTGAATGAAGTTTAGTTGCGAATGAAGATGGACCAGATCCGAAAGCGCTCCAACATCTCCGATATCAACTTACGAGGTATGACAGTTTTTTCTAATTCTAATAATAATGAAACCTCTTAGTTGAATTTCTAAGTATTTCTTAATTTAGTTTAGTTGTTGAAATGTATTATGAATTTTCGTTTTATAGTTACTTTATTTTTATCTATTCTTTGTAGCCTGAATATGTTGGTAGTACTGGCACTGGATTTTATTTAGCGTGCTTGTGGACCATTTTTTTTTTTTTTTTTTTAGAAAAAAATCTAAGAAATTGCACAAATAGGGCTCTAGATGGTTGATTGAGGCACACGCACACACGCAACATACACTCTCACACACATACATACACACACAAACATGCATACACACACACACACACACACACACACACACACACACACACACACACAACAGACACACACTATTTATCTAAGCTAATTTTTCACCTTATGTTTAGGTAGGATCATCAGAGATGTATAAAATTATCACAAAGTATACATACTCGTAGACAGATAATCATATGAAGAAGCTAGAAAGCAAGAATTAACATTTATTTATCTTAACAAATGTTAAAAAACGACAATATAAGATCATTTCCCATTGAAGTTTAGATTGAAGGTTGTAAATAGAGAAATATATTGAAGTATTTATAAGGAAGTAGACTTACGATAAGATTAGTGACGGTACGATTCACTGTGAACATCTATTTGTCTTACACTCTCCATCATCAGGAAAATAAATAAAAAAAACCCCAGTAATCCCATAATAGTCTTTATTGTTTGGACTGAGATAAGTGTGATGCTTTAAAGACTTTTTACCTTTTCTGAGGTAATATGGATAAACCAACAAAAGTCGCCAAACAAATGAAGTTTTATTCAACGCGTTTCGAACACTTTGTGTTCATCATCAGGAAAACACTATAATACAAATTAAATCTAATTAGTTACAAAAAATTAGAGTGAAATGACAAAAAATAAAAGTTCAATTAAGAGAATTCAAGACATACCCAAGGAAGTGGTACTGACGGGTTGGTCAAGTGAAAACAACTAGTAGGAAACTGATCCCTTGCGAAAGAGGATAGGCAGGCATATAGGAGATAAGGTGACAAAGGCTTCGGGTATGCTTGAAAGCCGTTAACTGAAATAGAGAAGGCCAGAACCAATAATTTAGAGGAAAGAAACTTTTTTTTTTTATAAATTTATTTTTTAATTTATTCTTTGTGATTCTAGGAACAGCTTAAGAAATTTTGGACACCCTGGAATTTGATCATTAAGTCATAGAGAGGCAGAAGGATTATTAATGACGGCCTTGTTTATTTGAAAAGCTTCCAAATTACAAATTTCTTTAAACTTTCTATTTACATGTAGGATGGTAAGGTTCAAGTTTGGATCACGTTTGGAACTTTTATTTTTTGTTATTCTAATTTTTTGTAACTAATTAGATTTAATTTGTATTATACTGTTTTCCTGATGATGAACACAAAGTGTTCGAAACGCGTTGAATAAAACTTCATTTGAGTGGAGACTTTTGTTGGTTTATCCATTTTACCTCAGAATGAGTAAATACCACACAATTACGGATTGCACAACTAATGATTTTTACCTTTTGCCAGCCTTTTGCCAATATGTGAAACAACTTTCCTATTACAATTGATTTCAATTAACATTGATCTTACACTAAATTGATCTTACTTTGAATAACTGTTTTCTTTTCTTGTTCTAATTTTTAAGCAGATTACTAGTTTTGACTCTGATATTTCTTTGAAATCATTACATTTCATGAAAGCATACATATTTTAATCATCTCGTTAATTTTTTTCATTATTTCAAAAATAACTAAAATTTGGAGATAACTACAAATTAGAAATGCTATGGATTAAATTCTATGATCTTTTCATTACTCATTAGTAAAGAACCGTGACAGTAGTACATTTTGTTTATTGTGAAATCAAATGTGTTTATTGGAACATTTCTCTATAAGTATCAAACAATAATAATGAATGGTAGTCAATAAACAGATTTATTTAAAAATATTTTTTGTGTTTTGATAACAGAGGATACAATGTGCAGTAGGCCATATGAAGTCAAGAGTAATAAATTTAAGACTTTAAAAGGATTTGCAGACTTGTTTTGAAAGCAAGAGTATGACAGTGGAGTGGGTGAAACGATAAATTTAGAAAGAGCGTAGTACTAACAAAGAATGACTTTGGATAAAAGAGAGCGCTGAATACAAACGTGAAAGCCATTGTAATTAATGTTACAGACAGGAAAACACAAGTAAAGAGTATTGGGACAGATGAGGTATGGACGATTGATATGCTAATCTCGCGTGCTCAGTAGGATCACAGCTTGTGAGGTTGTACAACTTTAAACAAGAAAACACCACACTCATACACCAGCAGATTACAGAGTAAAGACTTCAACACCAGACTAGAGTATTGATTAAAACTGCTTTTCTCTAGTATATTTATATATTTATTTATATATTCAGGAGAGTTGAGATAGGGACACCAAGCGCACTTCCGAAGCAACAGTTTAACATACGCGTGCCCGGTTCAAGTCAAGTAAGAAAAATAAACTAGGAATTATATTCTCTATAGTTATATTATAATATTATTCCTTGTTTATTTTTCTTACTTGACTTGACCTGAACCGAGCACTCGTGTGACAACAATGTTGGTCTCCAACAGGCACTTCGCAAGTCCGCTTGGTGTCCCTATCTCAACTCTCCTGATATCGCTTCAACCAAAAATTAGAGACTGTAAGCGTGTTCATATCTTTATTTTGTGTCTATATTTTACTATGAAATGTTTTTTGTCCTTTGTGGATTGTTTTTCTGTTGACTATATATTTATATATTGATATAGCTTCTCAACCACTGATTCTTAAAGTTCAAAGATGAGTTTCTTGAGGATTTTTGGTTTAAATAAATAACACTCCTGTTTACACGCCGACGTTTCATCAACATTTTTTTTGGAATTTTTAAGGTTAAAAACAAGTTATTAACGACATAAACAGTAAAAGTAAAAACATCCACGGAATATCAACCAACAGAAAAAAAAAACAATAAACCAAACCACAAAACATAACCAGATTTATTGTTTTTTTAATAGAAAACATGTACTGTTGAAACATAATTACTTTTTATTAATTATTATGGCCAAACAATTTCTTTTAAACAGATCAGTAATATTGCAACAAAATCATTTGAGGATCGCTACAAACAGAGCCTTTAAGGAACAAACAGACAACAAAAATAGTAAGTAAGAAAATTAATTAAAATACAAATAAGTACAATATAAATAAATTAAAAGGAAGAACCTACAAAATTCTTACCTAGTTTTTGAGGAAAAACGATTATTTCTCATAAATAATAAAAAGAAATTACGTTGAAACAACACATATATTCAATTAAAAAACAAAAACGCTTACCAGGTTTTGTGATTTTCTTTGATATTCCGAGGATGCTTTTGTTTTCACTTCTTATGTCGTCAAAACTTGTTTTTAACCTTAATAATTCCAAACAAATTTTGACGAAACGTCGGCGTGTAAACAGGAGTGTTTAGACCAAAAATCCTCAAGAAACCCATCTTTGAACTTTATAGTTATATATTTTACATATATTTATATATTATGTATATATATATATATTACGAGTTCGAGATTAACAAAGAGCAACACACAAAGTAGGGAAACACACTTACAGACTCAAATTTTCGGGTAATCCGTCTTCAGGAGAAAGAGAATGGAGACCAAGCACGTTGTAGGCGCAACGGCAAGTAACCAACCCGGCAACCGCCAGTGCTGTCAACCGTACCCGGTCTTAAAGTATAAAATTAGGAGAAGATATAAACAGAAGCCGATAAGCAGTACTGGTTGGGTAAAACTATAAGTAGGTGAAAAATTATAAACAATATAAGATAAAACAAACTATAAGAAACAAAAATAATGATAGAGAAAAGAAGAAAAAATAAAAAAAAATAAAAATAAATACAATACAAAAAACTTGCATTGGTTGTTTTGGTAAATAAAAGGGTAAGTATGGGAAACTAGTTAAGAATAAGAATTTAGAAAAATAAAATAGGATAAAACAAACTAGTAGTAAGTGAAGAAACAAAATAGATATACACAAAATATACGAAAGAGGAAAAAAGAAATAAGTACTAGAGAATAAAGAAACATATAGATAAAAACAAACTATAAGAAACAAAAATAATGATAGAGAAAAGAAGAAAAAATAAATAAATAAATAAAAAAAATACAATACAAAAAATTGCATTGGTTGTTTTAGTAAATAAAAGGGTAAGTATGGAAACTAGTTAAGAATAAGAATTTAGAAAAATAAAATAGGATAAAACAAACTAGTAGTAAGTGAAGAAACAAAATAGATATATCACAAAATATACGAAAGAGGAAAAAAGAAATAAGTACTAGGAATAAAGAAACAATATAAGATAAAAACAAGTTATTAACGACATAAACAGTAAAAGTAAAAACATCCACGAGAATATCAACCAACAGAAAAATAAATAAAAATAAACAAACCACAAATACATAACCAGAATTTGCATTGGTTGTTTTAGTAAATAGAAGTAAGTATGGGAAACTAGTTGAAGACATAATTACTTTTTATTAAATAAAATATGGCCATAACAATTTCTTTAAACTAGATCAGTAAGTGATTGCAGACAAATCATTTGAGGATCGCTACACAACAGAGCCTTTAACGGAACAAGACAGACAACAAGAAATAGTAAGTAGAGAAATTACATTAAGAATACTGGAAATAAAAGTACAATATAAATAAATTAAAGGAAGAACCTACAAAAAATTATCTTACCTAAGGTTAAGTCCAGTTGCACTGCGACACCCGAGCAACCAGATGTGATCCTCCTCAGAGGCTCTAAGGGTCACGGTATTATCACCAGGGAATCTGACGTTGAAATCTGCACACTGAAATTCAATTAAAAGAACAAAACGCTTACCAGGTTGTGATTTGGCTTTGATATTGCGACAGGTAAATTGGAGTTGTTGTTTACGGACTTCTCTATGTCCGTTCAATAACTTGTTTTTAGGCTGAGCTTGTTCCAGAGACAAATTTTGACGTAGAACGTCGGCGTGTAAACAGGACTTTGTGTGTTAGACTCTTAATCCTCAAGAAACTCGTCTTGTGTCAAGTTTGGATAGTTATATCGTTTTATCAGTGATATTTATATATATATATATATATATATATTTGTATCTCTATGTTATTTGTTTACAAATAAATTTTCTATATATCATCCAAAGTGATTGAGTCATCAGGTAAAAATCAAAGAAAAATGCAATAAATGTTTTTTTGAGTCATCACCATTTTTATACTCGTAGGTCCTTATTTGACAAAATATTGTTGATCATTACTGGAATGAAAGTTAAAAAATTCAGTATGATTAAAAGATTAATAACCATTTAATAGAGTCAGGATAACATATTCCATCAAATGTCTTTTGATTTTTTGAACCTAGAAAATTTGACCGAATCCCGATTAAATAACACACCTATTCTATCAAACGGTCGATATATTATTGAATCTGTTATATAAATATATATATATCAATGATCAAACCACAATAAGAAATGGGAAAACAGAACTAAGATCTTTCAACCGTAACAAGCGGTCTTCGTCGGAGTCAAAAACCCAACTGAACCCAACCCAACAGTTGGGTTTTTGACTCTGACGAAGACCGCTTGTTACGGTTGAAAGATCTTAGTTCTGTTTTCCCATTTCTTATTGTGGTTTGATCATTGATTGTTATTTCACGTGTTTATGTGAAATCTTTTTATAAATATATATATGTAACTGATATATATAATAAAATTGTAATATTTTAAAAAATGTATTTTTTGTGTAATTTATTCCAGTTATAATGCTATTTAATTTCAGTTATTCTCTAACTTGCGCATTAAGTGTTTAATATGGTTTTGGTTCACAATAATTAAGTTTTAACGACACAGTTATAAATGGAAGACAATCAATTTCTGGTTGCCAGGAAAATGACGACATTAAGGCGAAGGTTGTTTTAAGACAGACATAAATCAGGAGAGTTTCATCCCTTCTTCTTGAAAGATCGTTTCCTTAACGGTAATGGGAAGACACGCTAATCCAGTCAGAACTGAGATGTTTTCAGATTAAAGTAGAATGCTTGAGTGAAATTGCTACTTATCATCCAAAAAAAAAAGAAAAAAAAGTCAATTATTTGGCAGCGCTTCTAGTATGGGATTCATATCAGTTAGTTATGTATTGACGATGTTTCTCAGCAGTTTGTATTTATTCATGATGAAGAATACATGAAAAGAGTTTCCTTACAAAAACAGGTTAATGAAAGAACATCATACCTCAAATAGGTGCAGTCAGTTGTGTTGGTATTGTGTGGTATTTACTCTTATTAGGGAAAATAAAGACTAAACTTTTATACCTTTCGAACAACTGTTGTTCTTTCTCTTCTGTACAACTGTAGACTCAATCTTCACTGAGTGGTATCACAAAGGGCCAATGCTCGGCCTACGTGTGTTCCCTTGTGGGACTGCCACTGCAACCTAACCTAACCTAACCTACCCCTGATTATTGGGGTTATTATGAGAAGCTTGATGATTATCAAATAATCAGGGGGTAATCTCAGAAGTGTAATATGTTTTTGAAACAAGCAGTTTATAAAAGTTAGAATAGAATTTCTTACTCTTTCTCTCTCTCTTTCACTCCTTCACTTTCGTACTCACTGCTTCCTTCTTTCTCTCTATCTTCAGCTTGCCTTTTCATAAACCACAATGATGAAGAAAAGATTCAAAAAATGTTTCGAAAGTTTTGTTCATTTTCAAAAATAACCGAGATAAAAAAAAAGATAAGCTGAAGAGGAACAATACGTATTTGTGATAAATGATCTTACGTATAACTTCTTCTTGCAAAAATAGAAAACAGAAAAAAGTCTGAATAGAATCTTTCACACTGTCTCACTCTTAATACGTTTTATTGAGTTCAATTCATTTTAGCTGTATTCTCTCTCACTCTCTCCCTTTTCTTTCATTTCATTATCTTCTGTTATAAACTACCAAGGTAATAAGTCTGAATACTAATCATAATCACACTGTCTCTTTCTTAACTCTTAAGTATTCTTATTCAACTTGACTCCTTGTTCATTTGAGCTGTACTTCTGAAAAGTACTTTCACTCAACAGGAAAACCATTCGTTTTAAACTATTCATTGTATCTTTAAATCATTGCATATCCAGATTAAATATTTAACCATGATGTAATATACCTCTAAGTGTTCTACATGGTTTGTTATATATACACTGTCAGCTGTGTTGAGGATTAGTACTTAAGTATTCTCTATTATAAGTTTTCCTTGTATGATTTGAAATTCAATGATTTCTTTAAGTTACCATATGTAAACTTATCAGTCAATTATGAGAAAATTTTATCTCATTCGTTTTGACGAATCTATTAGTGTTCTTTAAGATTCCAAAGTTGCATATTTCCAACGATTAAATCTGATTATTATGATGAAATGCTCTTTGTGTGTGTGTGCGTGTGTGTGTGTGTGTGTATATCCAACGGCAGTACCTGTGTGCTGAGGATTAGTCATTTATTTAAATAACAACATGCTCCACAAAATGTACTACATGCAATTTTTCTTCTGTATGGCTATACAGTTCAATGCTTGCTTAATTCTAATTATATCATATGTAACATTATAGTAATTATGAGACGTTTACAACTTTCACAACTCTAAACATGTGTGTTGTGTGAATTGTGTGTGTGGTGTAGTGTGTTGTGTGTGTGCGCGTGTATGTGTGTGTGTGTGTACGTGTGTGTGTGCTGCATGTATTGTGTGTGATGTGCGCGTGTATGTGTGTGTGTGTGTGTTGTGTGTGCGTGTATGTGTGTGTGTGTGTTGTGTTTCACGTGTGCAGTACCTGCCATGGTGTGGAATGTGTGGTGTGTGTGTAAATGAAAACATGTCCACAAAATGTGACTACATGCAATTTGTCTGTCTGTGTGTGCTGTGTGTGTGTGCTGTGGTGTTATGTGGTCTTAATGTGATGTTGTGTGTGTGATGTGTGAATGTATAACGTTGTGTAAGTGTGTCACAACTCTAAAATGTGTGTGTGTGTGTGTGTGTGTGTGTGTGTGTTGTGTGTGTGTGGTGTGTGTGTGTGTGTGTGTGTTGTGTGTGTGTGTGTGTGTGTGTGTGTGTGTGTGTGTGTGTGTGTGTGTGTGTGTGTGTTGTGTGTGTGCGTGGTGTGTGTGTGTGTCGTTGTGTGTGTGTGTGGTGTGTGTGTGTGTGTGTGTAGTGTGTGTGTGTGTGTGTGTGTGTGTGTGTGATTTGTTTGTGTATGTGTGTGTGAGTGATGTGAGTGTGTGTGTGTGTTGTGTATGTGTGTGTGTGATGAGTGTGTGTGTGTGGTGTGTGTGTGTGTGTGTGTGTGTGTGTGTGTGTGTGTGTGTGTGTGTTTGTGTGTATGAGTGAGTGAGTGAGTGAGTGAGTGAGTGTGTCTGTGTGTGTGTGTGTGAAATTAATTGAATCGAAAATAGTTAATAGATGTTTTAATTAAATAATAACAGAATGGAATACCACAATCTAACGCAAGAATAATTAGTGTTAGTTTAGGATCAAGTGAAAATTTAGCCCATTAATGGCTGTCCTCAGGGTTTTGCTATCTCCCCTATTGTTGTGATTAGTTTTGGATGAATTGCTGGATACTTTAAATAACCACGGTTACTATGTACAAGGATTTAGAAACAGTGAATTTAGAAACGACCTAGGAATGGACAGTACCACCGATATGGCAGCAGTGCGCACGCGTCCGAGAACACTCTAATAATATTATTCTTCTGGGGTTAAGGAGGTAAAACACATTTACGGACAAAGTGGTAGGCTCCCAGTTTAGCCAGAATACTAACTAAAACACCCCCTTTTCTTCTAGCCTGGAAGCGTTTTCCACATTACCTTAGATTAGGTCTTTCTTTTTCTTAGGTATTATTATTATTTCAGAGTGACTATAGCACTGTATCTTAAAAACTATTGTACTTCCCCCTTCTGTTCTAAAGTACCCCAGCGGCTAGCTTCAACGCCTCCAAGATGCTCAGCACTCTTGCTGGGTCCAGCGGTAAAAGTTTTCTAAGGTTTTGTTGAGTGTCCCAAAGCACCTTCCTCTGTACAGCAAAGTTTCTTGACAGTTTAAACCAGCAGGTGTAACGGTTTCCTCTTCTTTGCAGAATCTGCACATACCATCATTGATAATGCTCATTCAGGCTCCCTACTTCCTTTCTCCTTCTTTGGGACAGTCTTCTTCGGGTCTTTAGGTGCACTTGTGGGAGGTTGGCTCTTTTTGACTCTCTGTAATTCCGGAGGATAGTTTCCTTCTTTTTCCTTAGTATCATACAGAGGAAAATCCCTGAAGTTCTGTCGGTGGTATTTTCTCCACTCCGGCAGAGCACCGCATACTGGAGTAAGGCTATTTACTCAATGGGGTCGCCTAGTACCCTTGAGGTTCATAATACAGTAAACCCTGTATCATCTATTCTTCGGCACAGATAACATAACCCTTTGGGTTGGGGCTAGGATAAGAGGAGAGTTTTGGTAAGTTGGAAGGATGTAAAATGAAGGTGGTCAGGTCCAGCCCCTGGTCACCTTTTCGTCCTCTTTCATTTGTCTCTGCATATTGAAGGTTAACAGGGTAACTTCGTGAAGACGGAAAGTCGGAGTTGAGTGCTAGAGGCTACTAGAGGCGCATAATTACTACATTACTACCCCTTTTCTTAGGTAAGGCAGCCTTACTTTAGAATTTCTTATAACAACTCTTTTAAGTATCGCTTATTGATTGTTAGTATATTTGTGACCAGACAATATACAACATAATATATATATAGTTCATATAGTATAATACTATATTACTATACTATACTATAATACTATATTACACTATATATAATATAGGATACATATATATATATATATATATACATATATATTGAGTAGCAGTTTGCTTCTCAACGCGAGTACTTCGCACTTCTTCCCGATGACGACGGATGTCGAAATATCGAAGTGAGTTCTGTAGTGTCTTTCTGTGTTCTTTTCTATGTGTTAAAGTATATATATATATATATATATATATATATATATATAAACACTTTTTCTTCTTCTTGGAATTTGGTCAGGGTTAATATATGGAATCATCTTTTTGCCAACGTTTCATCTTTTTTTTAGGACATCCTCAGGGCTATAAATCAAGGCTAGCTTCTGTTACCGTACAGAAGCTAGCCTTGATTTATAGCCCTGAGGATGTCTTAAAATAAAGATGAAACGTTGGCAAGAAGATGATTCCATATATTAACCCTGACCAAATTCCAAGAAGAAGAAAAAGTGTTTGTTAGTAATTTGTGGTCAAGAAAACAGTACCGTATTATATATAATATATATATATATATATATATATATATATATATATATATATATATATATACTAAAAATAAGAAACGGTCCACAAGGACTATAAAAATTTAAATTACACAAAGCACGACACAGAAAAGAGTATACAAAGAAAAACTTTGATACAAAAAAGAGAATACAAAGAAATACTTTGTATTCTCTTTTCTGTGTCGTGCTTTGTGTAATTTAAATTTTTATATATATATATATATATATATACTTTTTCGTTGGAAATACGATCCAAAACGGACAAGGTCTCCAACCGTCTCTGAACCAGTGCGCTTGGTTTCCCTCTCTTATCTCTCCTGAAGACGGTTCAAACCGAAAATTAGAGACTGTAAGTGTGTTCTTTTGATTTCTCTATGTTTCTTTGTCTACTCGTATATTGAACTATATATATATATATATATATATATATATATATATATATATATATTATAATAATATACACCATGTTCCTCACCTCAGCACTCCGGATCATCGTGTCAATAATAGTTTCTTGGGAGAATAAGCCGATTCTCTTTATAAAGTCTATCCTCTAGCAATTCTATTTTGGGCATGAGAAGAATATATGGTCCACATCGTCTAGTACAATATTAATAATAATATGGCAGATTGTTCTAGATCAATTATATTAAGAATGTTATTAGTGATCAAATTAAATCATTATTAATTCTTTATCAGTTTGATGTCACATCTAATGTCATCCAGATAAAAATAAAACTAGAACACAATTGATTGTCAACGAATTTGATATTATGTCTCCTTATAGTAAAGTTGAGTGCAGACTATTCCAGATTTTTAGTATGAAGTAAATCAATTTTTTCAATATTCAAATCATTAGTATTTTAAAAAGTTATATACCTACATAAAGTTCAAACATTGGTTCTAGAGGACTTTTGGTCTAAAGAAATTACACTCCTGTTTATACGCCGACGTTTCGCCAAAAATTGTTTGGCATTTTCAAGGCTTGTTTTTGAGGAAGAAACTACTTACTATCCATGCTCTATTTACCAGCATCATATCATATGCGAAGCCCAACATTTTTTGGCGAAACGTCGGCGTATAAACAGGAGTATAATTTATTTAGGCCAAAAATCCTCAAGAATCTTTGAACTTTAAAAATCGGTTTGTTGAGTAGCTATATTAATGTTAAATACATACATGTTAAATAAATCTAAAACTATGTTGTAACTTTGACTGAGAGGTTTAATTTGACTGAAGACTGTATAATTGGTGTTTTTGTTTTGCTATTTATTTTTATTTGTTTTCAGTATTTTGTAAGATTGAAAAGAGCTTAACGATTAGCATAAGGAGGCTTTTGATGCTTGACAGAGTGGGCTTGGTCCAATCAGATAGGAGTCAAAATGGCTGTAAGAAAATCAATGTAAATTGGGAGCATCGTTGGGTGTTTTGCAGAGTGGAACTAATGTTATATAGGTTGCGAGGATGCCAGCAGTAACCCTTTAGGATCCTGTAATCCTGGAGCGCTTAGATTTATCTATGTATACTCTTAGACTAAAACATCCTCCACTCTCTCTCTCTCTTTCATTCTCTCCCTCTGTCCTCAGTTTCTCAATTACCAGATTTGTGCATCTCTACCATTTGCTAAAAGAGTTTTTAACAGCAAACAATTAAAATGAGAGCATATTTTCATGAAAACATGCAAAATGCATTATACCGCCTTTGGATATAGCAAACACAAAGACAAACCTTAAACATCACATGTCATATATCAAGAAAACATTTTAAATATTATCCAACATATTTCCACTAATAGTATAAATATATTTTTTTATGCACATAAAATTTAGTTATTTTTATTATAAACTAGTTGTTATACTGGACAATGTACTATGAATACTGTGTAAAGCTGTTATTCATAATCTTCCTATTAATTTTTACTCTAATTTCTAAATCTTCATAGCACTAAGTTATTGAACCAAGTTATTGGACTTTATTGCACTAAAAAGAGAGTTGTCCACTAGTTTTTATATTTTGCTTGGAATACCATTCTCATAAACCAGACTAGAGTATTGATTAAAACTGCTATTCCTAGTGTATATAAATATAAAACAAGATTTCACATAAACACGTAAAATAACAATCATTGATCAAACCACCATATGAAATGGGGAAGAAAAAAATACTAAGATCTTCCAACCACAACAGGGAGTTTTCCTATTTCATATTGTGGTTTGACCATTGATATATATATATATATATATATATATATATATATATATATATATATATAGATGTATAATGTAATCGGGATTCGGTCAATTTTCCAGGCTCAAAATCAAACTCTCAATGCCGACGTTTCGGTTTTATTTAAAACCTTTTTCATAGGCAGAAGTCAAAATTTTTGAATTAGAAAAATTCTGACTTCTGCCTATGAAAAAGGTTTAAAATAAAACCGAAACGTCGGCATTGAGAGTTTGATTTTGATCCTGGAAAATTGACCGAATCCCGATTTCATTATACACCTATTCTATCCAACGGTTGATATATTATTGAATTTGTTATATATATATATATATATATATATATATAGTTCAATATAGACAAAGAAACATAGAGAAATCAAAAGAACACACTTACAGTCTCTAATTTTCGGTTTGAACCGTCTTCAGGAGAGATAAGAGAGAGAAACCAAGCGCACTGGTTCAGAGACGGTTGGAGACCAACAGTGTTGCCGCATGCGCGCCCGGTCACAGAAAATAAGGTAGACAGGTATCAATTTATAATTACATTAAATTAATTCACTAGAAGTAAAAATATATTTTTTATGCACAAAAAATTTAGTTATTTTTATTATAAACTAGTTGTTATACTGGACCATGTACTATGAATACTGTGTAAAGCTCTTATTCACATGCTCATCCTATTAATTTCTACTCTCATTCCTAAATCTTCATAGCTCCAAGCTAAATATCTTTTTCTTCATTGCACCAAAAAGAGACTTGTCCAATAATTTTTATATTTTGCTTGCATTACAGTTTAAATTTCATAACATTAACGTATGGAAATTTTGAAAATAAATATTAATAATGCATGCATATATTATTTAAATGAAATTGATTTATAATTATTTCTCTTAAACGAAAGATTGCTGTAAAAGAGTGCACGCTGTAAAAAACATTAAGTAAAATTAAAAGACGCCACATCTTCATTGTAATATTAAATTGACATACCTTTTTTTAATTTTTTCATTTTTAATAACTTTCATTGAGATACGAGGCTAAATGATTGTACTAATATCAGTCACAAGTAATAGCTGTTTCTGTTATCAGAGATTTGGTTATGATTTAGTGGTTTACTAGATCTACATAGTGGCATTATCCCGAAAAAAAAAAGTCAATATTCGGGGCAGTTGAAGCATCCCCTTATGATATAAAAGGATATCATAAGAAATAATGATAGGCAGCTGAACGTTGAAAAATAATTTATCTTTAATAACTCTGAACCCAACGATTTATTTATTCAGACCTAAAAGTCCTAACAGTCTACCAATAAAGTGGCAATAAAGCTTACCATAAAATCGCTTCCCCTTGCATCCCAGCCCCAGAGTCTTAGATCTTTTTCTACTACTATCCTTGGAATGACTCAAGTACGTCTGAAGGAAATGCCTCCAGAAGACCCTTTTTGAATAAACCTCACTTTATAATGTTCTATTCTCCCATGTATATCCCAATATTTCTCTGGATTAAACATTATTCCAGATTATCCTTAGTGGATTATTTTGTTTATTTACCCTCAATATTAAAAGGAGAATTACGAAATTATAGTGTTTCAGGAACAATAAACTCCTTCTCAACCTCTAGGAATAAATAGTTATTAAACTTTCCTTTTCCTCTTAGATATCTTTAACCAGATAAAGGCAATGTGCAGTCCATTGCAAATTGAGCATTATGGCTCAATGACGACATATTTAAAAAAAACTATACATTAATACATGCATATTGATAGATAGAAACACTTCTCAGGAGAAGCGGTACAGCTCACCTTTTACAAAAAGTTAATTTTGTGTTTAACTTTATGATCTCTCAAAAGAAGTGACCAGTAACCTGCTCAGAGATTTTCAAATTCATTCAAACGTGAAAGTTTCAACATTTTAATGCAAAGCAAAATTTTTTTTATTTGTTAACCGGTCTCCTAGTGGGTGATGAAGTCAGCCGTTTACCAGCTTTTTGTTTGATCAATTATTCTACAGATTCTACATTGGGAGTCCTAAATTTTGCCTATCTCAAGTGCATTTCGAGTAGGGATCTTTAACGAGTACTTGACATTGTACAGGTTCGGGACCGATAGCTTAACGTCCTCTCCAAGGGACAACGTGCTCAGATTTATTCACCTCCTGCATGAATAAATCAAGGGCCAGGTGGGGATCGAACCCCAGACTACCAACCCCAGAGGCGAGTACGTTAACCAACTAAGCTAACCTAGCCCCCAACTACAGTGGTTAATAAACATCATATTATTTTATAAATCTGTTGTACCTCGACAATCGTTGAGGCCCCTTCCTTAGTCCTCCTACAAGATGGACTGACTACTTGCGAAACTGCTCGGTCGACCATAAGAATGAGTCACGATTATATAAATCCTAATAATATGATGAAACATTATTACATTTGGCTAAATATTAATAGTTTGGTCAATATTATAACAATACAACGTTCCTCATAAAATTACAGGGGGCTACGATGTAATCGGAAATTCTCAGGTGAAATGGAATATTTGTTATTTAAATTAATAATTTGTCAAAAATTAATCATAAAACCAATAAAAATATGTTAACTCTCATATGGGTACTTGGAGAAAATGGAATACAGTGGAATGAGGCAGTGAATATGTTCAATTGGACTGAGACAAACAAACCTTCAGTGGTCCTTTGCACATAGTGAGAAAATAAACACATACATACACACACATATATATATATATATATATATATATATATATATATATATAGGTGTGTTCTCTAATCGGGGTTCGGTCAATTTTCCAGGATAAAAAATCAAACTCTCGTTGCCAACGTTTCGGTTTTATTTAAAACCTTTTTCATAGGCCTACAAACAAAGGATAATAAGAAATCACATATCAACATCAAACATATACACAATATGAAAATGGATTGTTACAACTCATGAATATTACAAGCAGAAATATTTCAGAGATACATAAAACAATATTACTTACAGAAGTAAGAATTTTTTAACTAAGAAAATGAAATTTACATTATTTAAAGGAACAACAATGTTAGCCGGACAAAACCTTCGACTAGACTAATAAGATAACATTACAAATAACCTCAACACTGTTCACTCAAGGGAACTAAATAAATCAAATTTCACTAAACCTCAGCACAACACTCCAGAATAAATATTACTTAAATTAGTAATATCACTTCTATGATTAATCGAACTTAGATCCTTTTTAATATATAACATCTCAAGTGTCTTCCTTCTTTGCTCATCTTTTTCTTTTTCTATTATAGTTGTATCTTCAAAATCGAACGTGTGACCTTCGTTTATTGCATGCCCAGCTAAGGCTGTTGCGTTACTTTTATTTGTTCTTATGGAATAATTATGTTGGTACAACCTTTCTTTGAGAAAACGACTAGTTTCACCATAGTAACACTTGTCACAGTCTTTACATTTGATGGCATAAATGAGGTTACTTTGTAACTCCTTCGGTATTTTTTCTTTCAAATTTGAAAATAAAGATTTATTTTTTCTTTTATTATAAAATGCCAGTGTAACTTCAGGTACGTTTCGTTTGAACACTTTTCTAATTGATTGTGATAAGCCCTCAACATAAGGAAATTTGAAATACTTCCTATTTATAACTTCCAGTTCAGCATGATCTTCATTTGAATGTGCTGGTTGCTGTCTTAAATATCTTAACCAATATCGTTCAACTAAGTTCTTCGGATAACAATTTTTCTGTAACAATAATTTCACCCTTTTCTTATTTTCATTTAAAAAACATGGACTACTTATTTCAATAACTTTTTTAACCAAATTTTGGACGCAATTTAATTTTTGGTTTATAGCATGAGAAGAATGGTAGTTCAGGATTCTTGCAGCACTGGTAGGTTTTTTAAACCAATCCGTTAAGATATTGCCATTTTCACCTCTTATAACTTTCACATCTAAGAATGGCAGATTTCCATCTTTCTCTACTTCACAAGTGAATTGTAGACGATTATGAAAAGAATTAAATATATTTAATACATTCTCTTCTTCTCCCTTTTCAATAATTAAAAACAAATCGTCCACATATAATTTAATAAATTTCACCTTCGTACCTAATTTATTGATACTGTTTTCCAATAGTTCAATCATAACTATATTTGCGAGAACTGGTGAAATTGGTGATCCCATTGGTAATCCATATTTTTGTTTATAAATAGTACCATCAAAGGTGAAATACCTTGCTTCACATATAAGGTCCAGTATAGAAAGGAAAACCTTTTTCGACATTCCAACCTGTGAACTAATCTTATTCCACTGTTTATTTACTAAATCAAATGCTAGATCTAAAGGTATATTAGTAAACAACGACTGAACATCTAGTGAAATCATAATTACGTCATCACTTAGTATTTGATTTGAAAGGGCTTGTTTGAATTCTAATGAATTTTTTACATTCAATTCATTCTTGTTAGTAATGTAACTAAGATAATTCTCTATATATTTAGAGAGTTCATAAGTTGGACTTCCAATGAACGACACGATAGGACGGAGAGGAAAACCTGGCTTGTGTAGCTTCACTAAACCATATATTCTTGGTGCTATTCCATTGTAAGATTTTAATTTCGAAGCTTGACGTAGATCTATACATAGTGTCTTCTTCAGTTCATCAACTATCTTGTTTACTTTATTTCGTAATGTTGATGAAGGATCTCTTCTTGTAATTGAATATGTTTCACTATCTTCTAAGAGAGTTTTCATTTTTTCTTTATACTCTTCTTTTTTGATTATCACAGTATTACCAGATTTGTCACTTTTACAAACCACAATTTCTCTATGTTCTCTTAAAAACTTATAAGTTTTCTTATAGCAACTTTCTATACATGCATTTTGCCTGTTTAATCGATTTGAAAAATTATTTAATCGGTTTCCGTGGTTTGTAATTATATTTACACATTGGCTTCTAATTGTATCACTGTTCTCTATATTTAGGGATGAAAAAATCTTTTCTAAATCTCCTATAATATCAAATGTAGGAATATCTTCTTTTTTACCAACTTCATTTTATGTATCTCTGAAATATTTCTGCTTGTAATATTCATGAGTTGTAACAATCCATTTTCATATTGTGTATATGTTTGATGTTGATATGTGATTTCTTATTATCCTTTGTTTGTAGGCCTATGAAAAAGGTTTTAAATAAAACCGAAACGTTGGCAACGAGAGTTTGATTTTTTATCCTGGAAAATTGACCGAACCCCGATTAGAGAACACACCTATTCTATCAAACGGTCGATATATTATTGAATCTGTTATATATATATATATATATATAAATTCAAAACGAAGGAAACCCACAGAAAGACACAGACATAACTCACATCGAAATATCGATGTGAGTTATGTTTGTGTTTTTCTGTGTGTTTCCTTCGTTTTGAATTTATTTTACTTAAAAAATTTCGCTGGACCGTTTCTTTTAATTGTATATATATATATATTATATATATATATATATATATATATATATATAGACACACACACATACATACACAAACAAACACACACACACACACACCATTACATAATAATTAAAATTAAGATAAAATTCCTTTAGAATGAAGATTCATTATTAGTTCCAACACCTTTTTTTTAAAATTACTATTTTACATAAACCTTATTTATAACTTTTGTTCGCAGTAAAGAAAGAAAAAATTGCTCTGCCTTTAAGTGTCTCATTTTAAATTTTATTCATAACTTATTTATTTTTCGTCCTTATTGAAAACTTTTTTATTGGTCGTAAATGTAAGAGTGGCTTCTAGAAAAATATTACTGTTTATTTTTATACATTAAAGAGAACAACTTAAGTTTTATCTTTTATCTTATGTTTTTTTTTAATTTCTTTAGCTTCTTTGTAAATGTAATATCTTTTTACATCACCTCATTTTATCTCTGTTATCAAAAAAAAAAAAAAAAACCCTAAGAGAACATCTAGCCATCGTTTAATAGTGTATGTGTGAAATCTTTAAAACATTTTTGACGAACTTATTTATAGGAAAATTTGTAGTAATATTTCTCTACTTTTTAATAAATAAAATACTACAAAGTCCATGAAAATTATTCTAATTAAATTATTTATTCTACTACAATTGTAATTAATATATCAGTTTTGATGAAATCTGTTTTAGAGTCCAGTAGAACCACGCAGAACGAGTTTAATTCGTTCCCAGAACGAGCTCGTTATGCGATTTACTCCCATTAGGAAGCAATTTTTCGCATTGAAATTAATATGAAAATAAATAATCCGTTCCATCCCTCAAATGCTGGTTTTTAAGTTTATTTTTATTAACAGAAAAGGCGTAATTAAAAAAAATTAAAGAATAATGTACATATAATATGAATAATTAAATTCATGCAAGAAATAATCATGTTTACTAAACTTTTAGGCTCGAGGAAGACAGTTGTTTGTACTACGAATGTTTACTTGTCGTAAGAGACAATAATTTTTACTAATGGCAAGATAGCACTATTACTACGAGGCTATAATTGTATTGGCTTTGAAATAATCTTAAAGAACAACCAAATCCCTCTATATGATCTTGGGATCAGTTATATGATGAGCCTAACACCTTGATTCTACCTTTATCACATTACAATAATAACTTAAAAAGTTATAAAATAACATATTTTGCAAATATGTTTGCAAAAATATGGAGGAACAATAGAAGAAAATACGAGAAATACTAAAAATATACCTGATAACCAGCGATCTAGTTCCATACACCATGGGGTTATGGATACTCCCGGTTGAGAAGCCCTGATTTAACAGATATCATGTGAAATAAATACATAGATACAAAACAAATGGGTGAAAACGAGAAGTGCTAAGGAAATGTTCGTTAAGAGGAGTAACAATGTCATCAGAAAGCTGTCAGAGGAGTGAAATTTGTAGAGATTGTACATCCCACCCAGCCATTGTAAGACATTTATTTATTTAACAAATATTTTTATCTAAAAGATTTCTCTTTAAAGTCATATGATTTGTTTTGCTTATTATATTAAAATACACATAGTTGTGCGTTTCTTTCTCATGAATTTAGTTTCTTTTAGGTTGAAGACATATAGAGAATTTTCAGGCTGAAAGCATAAAATAAATGCTTAAATCTTATAGTGTTATCAGTTATCTGCAAAAAAAGAAAATATTTTTATAATTGAGCCGTTTATTTTGAAAGTGGCCTAATTCCATTTTCCAAAAAAAATTTAGCTAGCTATTTAAATAATTACATTTTTACGTTATCTTTACCTTTTGCAGCAAATTGTACAAAATTTATTTAAAATTATTAAGTTTTTTTATAACAAAAATTAGTTGATAAATAAAATGACAATATTTTTAAATTTTGTAAAACGCAAACCCTTAAATATCTCGATTTTAACATAAATGGAATTAGGCCACTTTCAAAATAAGCGGCTCAATTATCAAAAGTTTCTAATCAGTTTAATCGAATAATTTTTGCAAGAAAACTAATTTGTTTAAAAGTTGTCAAAATTGAAAAGTAAGATGACTTGAATAAATTTGTTGGATATCTTTTATATGGGTTATTTAACATAATTATAATAATGTATTATATAATAATATAATATATAATAATCCATACATAGTTATTTATTAAATAACTTATTAAGTTATTCTTAATAAGTAATAATTAATGCTATAATATTATTAATATATTATTATTCTATTATTATTAGTAATAAAAATAAATTATTTATCTGCCATTAAACTTTGTCAAAGAGTGCAGTTTATAAACTGATTACCATAGTGATTATAACACTATTGTTAGACTATCCATCACATCCTGTAAAACATAATATATATGCTTGGCTTAAGTTTGGTTTTATATTTGAAAAAAATAAATGTTTTTAGGTATCATACTAATTCATTAGAATATCTTCGCATTTCTTTTATTAACATTTAAATAGCAATTCTCTTTGACTCGGTACTGAAAAAAAATGTCAAAATCAATGTAAACGAACCAAACAAGTTTACAATGTTATCCTTTTTTCCAAGACAGGTTCGGAACCGACGACTTAACGTCCTCTCTGAGGGACAACGTGCTCAGATTTATTCACCACACGCGTGAATATATCGAGGGCCAGGTGGATATCAGCCCAGAAGCGAGCACGTTAACTACTGAGCTAACCTGGCCCCTGGGGAATGGCTTGGGGCGTCTTTTGATGAAGCCCTCTGTTTTCTGCTATTACTTGCTTAGAGGCACTGCACTAAGCAGGCAGGGTGCAGTAGACCGGCACACTAAAATCTCTAGGTCACACTCGTGTAGGTGGCCCCTGACCACTTCACCGCCGCTTTGATTCATATATATTGATCATGTATTTTAATCATCTTCCACTTTTGCTTGCAGACTTCCTCTGACGTTGAACATGGCCTGCTGGGAGTCGGTCCATACAGCTTCTGGCGAGATACTCCTACTATCTATCCTGCAGACCACACCATGCACCCTAGTCCATCAGACTTCAATATCCAAGTAAGCCCAATATATTAGTTTAATCCATTTTCAAATCTTGGCTTGATTTGGTTAATACAGCTGTTCTAATGAAAATAATATTCACATGTAATACAACCTTTTGTGGCGCTACAAAACCTAATTGATTCTAAATTAACGACCAACGACCAACGAGGTTTTCCGTGCATTGATGCACGTTGGGGTCAGGCAGTTCCAAGCCAGAGGCTTTCACCTGCTTGTCTGTTTGTTCTACTTTATTTGTTCAGATCTATCGTGTAGGTCGGTATGTTAGTTTCTGTCCTGCCTACGGTGAGTATGTTTCGTGGTCGTATGCTCTTGGAGTCTAAAGTCCTCAGTTATCGAGAAGTGGTGATCCGATTAGTCGAAGGAGGATTAGTTTCAGGGAATTTAAGGTAAAAGTGTTCTTACTAGAAGGTTAGAGTGTACGGGAATTTTCTGTCTTCATTGATAGTCAGACGCCTAATATAAGTTTCTACTCTAAATTAACAAAACATCATTGCATTTATTTAACCGTGTCTGAATATTCTCAATCTTTAAAATAGTAATATTACTTGAATTATTCGAACATGAGCTGCTGTTTTAGAAAATTAATAACATTTGTAACTGAATAATTTCATTTAATAAGTAAAAATTTCTCATTATGATGGTTAAACCACAAATTTAGCCAAATTTTTTAGGCTGAAAAATTTGATAAATAAATAAAATTCCTACCTAGATAGAGCTTTATCTAAACTACAACTAATTCTAGAGTTTTCAAATTTTTGCATTATCTTTGAGGCTACAAATGCAATAAACGGATAATATATTTGGATTTTTAAAACATCAGAAATTTTTTTTTCTATGAAATGTAAACATTTTGACTTTAAGTGTACTATTTGAGTCTATTTTATGCACTTCTTTTGAGAACTTTTCTCGTCCGATTTTGATGGATTTGCCGTTTGTTAAGAGTTTTAGTGCGCTCCTTCCATTGCTATATTCTCCAGTGCTATTGCATTACGTGTACTCTATTTATTTCTTTTTTATTTGCTACTTTCTAATTTTTATGTTTACTATTTTTCATTCCTCTTGAACTGCTGTTTTTCTGAGTTTTTCTTCCAACATAACTTCAATTTATATTTTTCTTTATGTATTTTATTTTTAACTATTTCTTACTTTTCATCTTATATTTAATCCTCTATTCCATTTATTTATTCTTCTTTACTTTACTGTAAGTAAAGTATAGTCATAGTGAAAAAATTCGATCTCAAGATTTTGACAGAATTAGATGTTTTGAGGTCCCAAAAATCGTTCTATGAAGTTTTTTCGATGATGTTTGTGTGAAGTGGGTGGTTGAATGAGAATGTATTCAAGGTTTGTGGCCATGCTACTTTCTAGAACCTTTGATGGATCAAATTGATATTTTACAGTAAAACAGGGCTCAAAGTGTAGATGAGCCCTATTGTTTGGGAGTAATTATGCATGAGGAAAAAACACTATTTGCACAAAAACCTGTTTTTAGTCTACATTTTTTTTTCTCCTAAACAACTAATTCTAGAGTCCTCAAATTTTCGCATCATCTTTGAGGCATAAAACAAATGCAATTTATTTTATTTATTTAACAATTTATTTAACATAAATAAATAAATTGAGGCATTTATTTAACAAATGCAATAAATGAAAAATATATTCAAATTTTTAAAACAGCAGGAAATATTTATTTTCTTTTTAAATGTAAACATTTTGACTTATATCTGAAAGCTTGAGAAAGCGGCACAAGCCATGCTGTTTAACGGATCATAATTAAATTATGCCTCAAAATAGAGCGTTATGTATATGAATGAGCTGATATAATCTTATTTAAAATTACATTCACCTAAGGGGAGACACAGTACATTTTCTGTTGTCAGAAAATGTTTTTTTTGACTCTAAACGGCTCCTTAAAAAAACCATGAAATTTTACTAAAAAACTAAATAGAAAATTAACAATTTATAAAAAAAAAATCATGAAATTTAAATTACAGCAAAGACTAATAAATCTATAAAAACTGAATATTGATCCTGGACTAATGGTTTACTTGCTATACTTGTATTTCTTTACATTTATTTACATTGTTTACATTTACATAGACATTTTTTTTTGTAATTCAACTGAAATAAAACTGATGTTTAAAAGTTTTAAAAAATTTAAGAACTTAATATGAGATGTAAAAGAATAAAATTCCTAACTGTAATAATTTAACGATTATAAAAATATTATTTTTGCTCACTCTAATTTTAATTGATTTTTATTTAAATTTCATCCATTTTCTTTTTTTTTTTAATCATTTTCTTCTTTCATGTTTTGTTTAGGTCTTTCTTATTCTTGGTATTTGTGTGTTTATTATATTTAATATTTTTATCTTAATTTATCTTTATATTTATCTAAAATATTAGATAAATTTTTATCTTAATATTTTTTATAAAAAAAAACCTTTTTTATATCTAACAGTCTATCCAGGATATTTTTTACAATTGCATATCATTTTTCTGTAATTTTAATCTGTCATTTGTTTAATGTTTACCGGTTTTTTATTATATTTTCTTATATTTTAGCTATGTTTTAAAGACGGTTTTCATTTTTCTTAGTCCCATCATGGAGAACCCCACGTTCTATTGGTTGGAACAAATTACTTTTCCCTTCTTTAAAATTGCCAGGTGTGCAGTACATATTGAATTCCTCCCCTCTGCCTACTTTTAAATATCCAACCCAAAGGCTTAACCTGTAAGTTGCCTTTGTCTCCAACACTTCCCAGTTTTCTTTTCAATCTTGGCAATTGAAAAGATATTTTTCTTTATTATCTGATTAGACAACCCGTCACCCTTTGTGTCACTCTGAAATTATAGCAGTACTTATTGAAATAAATTCACTGAACATGATTGACAGGGACAATTTTAATTGTTGTTTCTTGTTATTAAGGCACGGAAATAGATTCTTATATGACCCAAGCTTTTGATACAGTATTTTTAACATTATTCAAGATATGGTATATACACAGTAAGTATGTTTAGCAAAATAAACATCATTTAAAAAAAATCATTTTTTTTATGACATAAATAAGTAAAACATCAATTCAAGTTTTATACACAATCAAATATGTTTTAAACAAAAAAAACTTGTAAATTGAAATATTCAATTTATTTACCCAACATAAAATAACATTAATGAAAGGAATGTGTCTTTATAATATTACCTTAGAACATTCGTATTTTACTTGACAGCTCAATAGGTATATCATACTTTCAATTAATTTTAAATACAATATCAGGAACTTTGCCTAATTCTTCCAGTCTTGGTAAATACATCTGCTTGTTTTTGAATCAAGCTAATTAATTGGTTTTTCATCTCCATTGTTAAATATTAGTCGCTAGTTTCATGTAATTTCCCATTTCATTTCTTAATGAATTTTTATCATCGTTTAGTCGGATATTTTTACTTTAGTACAAGTAAAGTATAGTGATCATGAAAAAATTCCATCTCGTAATTTTGACGGATTTATATGTTTTGAGGCTCTCAAAGTCCTTTTTGATGTTTTTTTGATGATTTTCTACGAAAGAAGATACCAAATATTGTTTTGAAGGCCATTTTCAGCTGGCATACTCAGTCTATAAGGTGAGGTTGTGGAGGTTTTCACCTTTGGATGAGCACTGGTATGAGAGATAGTTGTGAGGCAAAATAAAATGCATTTATTTGTATGAAAGCAACACCGACTTGGGTTAGCCAGTCCTAACTCTTCCACTGCCGCTGCTTCTAGAACCCTCCGCCGCTGCTTGTAGAACCCTCCGCCACTGCTTGTGGAACCCTCCGCCGTTGCTTGTAGAACCCTCCGCCGTTGCTTGTAGAACCCTCCGCCGTTGCTTGTAGAACCCTCCGCCGCTGCTTGTAGAACCCTCCACCGCTGCTTGTAGAACCCTCCACCGCTGCTTGTAGAACCCTCAGCCGCTGCTTGTAGAACCCTCCGCCGCTGCTTGTAGAACCCTCCGCCGTTGCTTGTAGAACCCTCCGCCACTGCTTGTGGAACCCTCCGCCGTTGCTTGTAGAACCCTCCGCCGTTGCTTGTAGAACCCTCCGCCGCTGCTTGTAGAACCCTCCACCGCTGCTTGTAGAACTCTCAGCCGCTGCTTGTAGAATCCTCCGCCGCTGCTTGTAGAACCCTCCGCCGCTGCTTGTAGAACCCTCCACCACTGCTTGTAGAACCCTCTGCCGCTGCTTGTAGAACCCTCTGCCGCTGCTTGTAGAACCCTCCTTCACTGCTAACCTTCAAATCATACTTTGAAAATAACTTTCAACATTAATTAACTAGTAGATTTAAAGCTTGTAGCGTCATACTTTGATTTAAGTGCAAGAGTAACTACAGTCATGTTGTCGAGAGAAACATTGTTGCCAACACCATGTATATCATTGGTTAGTTAATTTTGAGCCAAAGGTGTTGAGGGATCAGTACCTATTTTATATAAAAATGTAATTAATTCTCTCACATTTCGTAAGAAGTCGAAGTAGAGTGAGTTTTCAAAACTAAATTATTACTTTAAAAACAAAAATATTACTACAAATGATAGTTCAAATCCAAATATAAAGGCAATTTTAATAAAGATATATTGAGATTTTGTTTAATGGTTTATTTATAAAGTTTATTTAAAATATGATATATTAGTTCATATTTATGTAACAAATATGAGTCATATTGAAATATAAATCTAGTGAAAATTTCATAGATTAAAACCAAACTTAATGACAAAGTTAATAAAGTTTTGGTTTATGCAACAGATTTGAGCGGAATTCAAATGAAATTTCACCAGCAATAATTATATAGGTAATAATCTATTGGATGACTGAATTAATAAATTAGTTTGTAATCATGTATGCTGTATGACATAATAATTTAGTTTTAAACACTGACTCTACTTTGAAGTTTACATCATAAATAATGTCTTTTAGTTAAAAAAAAAAACAACTTTCAAATGACAAACGTTTTGGTTTTATTCAGAACCTTTCTCATAGGAAGTAACCCACTTACCGTTGGGTCTATAAAGTGCTTGTTCTCCTTTTCTCTTTTCTCCTGAAGACAGATTGCCCGAAAATTTTGTGTTTGTAAATGTGTTTCTTTGCCTTGTGTATTATTCTTCTTGAATTTTTAACTCGTATAATATATATGTTAGGATTTTACCGTGTACATGTTAAGCAAAAATCAATGTCTAAATAACAGGTAGAAATTCAGAAATGTGACTAAGATCTTTCAACTCATCTTCGTAAGAGTTTCATTCATACTGAAGCAAATAATGTAGAATATCTGCTGTGATATTAAGAAGAGAGGCAGGCGAGAGAAGTATTTAAAGGGCGCAAATTGCAAGGAAAGAGAACAAAGAGCTAGGCAAGGTAAGTCAGGGTAAACAAAGGAGTTTAGGAGGGAATAAGTGAAAATTATGCGCTAGCTGTCAACCCTTTTAGACAAAGCTATTTCCCTCATTATACTAAGCCTAATTTGAGTGAACCATTACTAATGTTTATAGCTTTTGATCTGGTAAAATTAATTAATGAGAACTAAATAATTATTCTTAACAACATCCATCTTTCATAAGTGATCTTCAGTCCAAATTATATTATGATTTTCCTTATTTATTTGCAACAATAAGCTGCTACTTTTCTCACCTCTAATACGTTGATCATTGATTGTTGTTTTACGTGTTAATATGAAATCTTGTTTTATATATATATATATATTATATATATATATATATATATATATATATATATATATAATATTTAGGTGTGTTCTCTAATCGGGGTTCGGTCAATTTTCCAGGATAAAAAATCAAACTCTCGTTGCCAACGTTTCGGTCTTATTTAAAACCTTTTTCTTAGGCCTACAAACAAAGGATAATAAGAAATCAACTTTGTTTGTAGGCCTATGAAAAAGGTTTTAAATAAAACCAAAACGTTGACAACGAGAGTTTGATTTTTTAACCTGAAAAATTGACCAAACCCCGATTAGAGAACACATCTATTCTATCTAACGGTCGATATATTATTGAATCTGTTATATATAACATATATATATATAATTAAAGTTGACAGCAGCTTCTGCGTTGACCAATTTCTGACTGATGTTCTCTAGTTTCCTAACTAGTTTTCGGTAACTTTCGGGTATTTTCCAAAGGAGTATATTCAAAATAGTTACCTTAAAGCTAAACGGAGTTCAAAAAATTTTGATAACACTTTTAAGATAGTAAGAGAGGTCGGTGAGGGGACAGGCAGGTAGTCGGGGCGCAGTGCCCTGCCCTGCATGCCCTGCCCTGCATGCCCTCCCACTCTCACCTCCCTCCCTTCCGCATATCTTGCTTTTCTATAATAGTTAGTTGTTAACTGCCCTTTGTACAGTACCTTTTTGCCTTGTTTAAATTTTCGTTTTTACCTTATGATGGCTAATGTGAGCCGAAAGCTTGTGTTTTAGATTAAGTTTCAAATTATGGTTTTAGTTTAAAGTGTTAAAGTGTTTAGTGTTCAACTTCTTTCCTTTCATGTCGTTACCAGAATTCCTTTGGAAAATACCCGAAAGTTACCGACAACTAGTTAGGAAACTAGAGAACATCAGTAAGAAATTAGTCAACGCTGAAGCTGCTGCCAACTTTAATTATACCTGTTTAAGAGACCTGCTGGCTTCATACACCTATATATATATATATATATATAACAATTAAAATAAGCAGTGACACATGAACAGAAACACAACAAAGACTCACTTTTCAATATTTCGACCGTAATGGCGGTCGTCCTCAGGAGAAGAAGTGAATTGACGGAGGGACGACAGTCAACTGAAGAACTCACAGGGTGAGGGCTAAAGCAGTGCTGCCGCAAAGGAGACAAATAAAAAAGGAACTAGGAAGTCGAGAGCAAAAATTAAAAAAAAAAAAATGTTTTTGAAAGGTAGAAAAAGGTTAAGAAAAGAAAAAATAAAGAAAATATACAGAACAATTAAAAATAAAAAAAAATATTAAAAAAAAAATAAATAAATAAAAAAAAAAATTAAAAAATAAATAAATAAAAAACTAACGATTTAAATTCAAGCCAGGTTTCGAGCGTGCCCCCAGGAGCCAAATGTGGGCTTCCTCAGAAGCTTTTAAAGTAACTTGTCTGTTATCACTGGGGACTTGTTTAAGAACTTGGACTGTGAAACAATCATTGAAACTGAGATGGTTTCTTTTAAGATGGCTTTTTAAGCCAAGTTTCACACTTTTTTGTTTAAATTAATTTTTAATTATGAATCCCGTTATTTCCCACTGCTTTAAACAGCTTCATTCTTTATCTTATAAAATCGTTAACTGCACTATCCATATAGAGTACTTGTCTAATTGTATTAGTTTGAATATTCCTCCTAATGGTTTGACAGTTAAAATGCCCTTATCTGCGATGCCTCTCCAGTTTCGTAATCAGATAGCCTTGAATGGTTTCTTTTACTCCATTCAACTGACTCAACTTACACTTTACAATTATGTTCATTTACGTAATAATCACTTTTTGAAACTCAATTCTGTAATTAAAATATTGTTAACTTTGTCGCATAGTTATTTAAATAAAATAAATGAGTCTCTGGGTAAAGCTGAGAAACATCCATCTCAGTTTCAATGATTGTTTCACAGTCCAAGTTCTTAAACAAGTCCCCAGTGATAACAGACAAGTTACTTTAAAAGCTTCTGAGGAAGCCCACATTTGGCTCCTGGGGGCACGCTCGAAACCTGGCTTGAATTTAAATCGTTAGTTTTTTATTTATTTATTTTTTAATTTTTTTTTATTTATTTTTTTTTTTTAATATTTTTTTTTATTTTTAATTGTTCTGTATATTTTCTTTATTTTTTCTTTTCTTAACCTTTTTCTACCTTTCAAAAACATTTTTTTTTTTAATTTTTGCTCTCGACTTCCTAGTTCCTTTTTTATTTGTCTCCTTTGCGGCAGCACTGCTTTAGCCCTCACCCTGTGAGTTCTTCAGTTGACTGTCGTCCCTCCGTTAATTCACTTCTTCTCCTGAGGACGACCGCCATTACGGTCGAAATATTGAAAAGTGAGTCTTTGTTGTGTTTCTGTTCATGTGTCACTGCTTATTTTAATTGTTATTTGTCCTGCCGGACCGTTTTTCGTTTATCATGGTATATATATATATATATATATATATATATATATATATATATATATATAACTATCTATCTATATATATATATAGTTTATATACTGGTTGTTTATATCGGCCAGTGGAATCATTTACGTCTCCGTTTCTTCATTCCTTCTCTTTTTTATTTTCTTTTTATTTTCTTCTTCTCTCCTGAAGACGGCAAGACGCCGAAATTATCGGGATTCGTGAGTGTTAGTCCTTTTTCTTGTGTTCTCTAGCTGTAACTTTAATTATATATATCATTTGGGTTTTTGACTCTAACGAAGACCGCTTGTTACGGTTGAAAGATCTTAGTCTTGTTTTTTCATTTCATTTGTGGTTTGATCATTCATATATATATATTTGGGGAACAGTCCTTCATTTATACATGTGAGATTAAATTTTCTGCCTACTTTTGTCTTAATCAGTTTTTGGATTTCTTTTCCAAATCTCGTATTAGTTCTTTGAATTCTCCAGGAACTAGGTATACTAACTCACCATATGATCTTCTGTCCATTTTTAATCGTATTTATTATTACCGACGTTTCGTATGTATCTTATCATAACACCATATTCTTTTATAACTCTTTTTACTGTCCATTTAATCTTTCCTGTTTTTATTAATTGTGTGTAAATTGTTTCCTTAGTATATATTCTATTTATGGTTTAACTGAAGATGATCTATCCAAACAACTTGATTTTAATATAGTGTTTTCTAATCGTAATAACGTGGCAATATGTTAATAAAAAACGGTCCCAGCGAATTGAAGTCCGGTGGTATTTATAAAATTCCGTGCAAAAATTGCCATAACATTTATATTGGTCAAACTGGTAAATCATTAAAGACACGTTTAAAACAACACTAATACAACGTAAGTAGACAAGAAAAAGTAGTGCCTTATTCTTGCATATAAAAAATAAAAATCATCATATTGATTAAACAGGAGCTAAATTTACTACCTATGAAAAATCAATGTTGTTAAGAAATATTATTGAATCGTTTCTAATTAAATTTAAAGATCAAATATTATAAACATTAGTAACAGTCTCTTCAAACTTGACACTTTCGTTGAAAGCATTGATACATCTCATGCATATTTTTGAACAAAACAAACTGAATATATGAAATATATAATCTTCAAGTATTGAAGATTTTTTATGCTTGCAATAAATTGGAGTTGTAGTTTTAGCGGCTCTAATTTTGTATGATTTAATATATTAATACAAAATGTTGTATTAATATATTAAATCATATATATTAACATAGTAATATATTAATACAAAATGTCAATTTTTCTGTCATTTTTTAATTTGTCACAATTTATATAAAGCAGGAGTTTAAAAACATTTTTATTGTAAGAAAATCTCTCTACGGAAAAAAAATTACCTTGTGGCATCTGTTGAAAACATGATGAAAACAAAACAAGAGGCTTAGTGCCTTGATAACGAAGAACAGCAGAAAAACTTGTTTTTCTATAATGATTAATTTTTTTTTCGAAATATTTACAAAAACATTGCGTTTTTTATTAAAACCCTCTTCAATCCTTTTTGATTAAGGCACCTTGTTTTTTTTTGGGGGGGGGGGGGTGTTGTAATCAACATTTTGATTGTATTTATGTGAAGAAGTAAGACTAATAATGTAATTTGTAAAATTATAGAGAAATAAATTGTCATGTTTAATAATATGTTTAAAGGCATGTTTAATGGTAAAATAGATGTTGAAATGTTTAACTTTGCGCAACCCACTGAAAATGACTGTGATGAAATAAGGGAGAAAGGAAATAGAAGGTAAAAACAAGATTGAAAAATAATTTACCAAGCCAGCGTTGTGAAGGGATAAACAAGGTTGTGAATACGACATGATGTGATTAATCTAACTATTCAGCCCTATATGAATCACTTTTCCGACCAAAAACTGAATTCGCCTCCATTTGTGCCCCCACGTCATTTCTCTTCCCTGTTTAAACGCCTACACACCCTCTCTCTGACAACTTTGATGGATCAATTCTTAAAGTAGTTACTTTTTGGAATTATTATACTTGAAATAAATAAATCGTTTTTGACATTTTTTTTATATCGTTTTAAAAACAGTATAAATACATAAGAAGAGATTGGAAATGGTACGTAAAAGGTCATGTACAAAAGTGTTTTCGTAGTAGAGTGGTTGTAGTTAGTACTGGAACTTGCAAGTTGTAATCTTAACCAGGGACCCTGCATATTACTTTACTATAAGTAAAGTATAGTGATCGTGAAAAAATTCAATCTCGAGATTTTGACGGAATTACATGTTTTGAGGTCCCAGAAGTCGTTTTATGACGTTTTTAAGATGATGTCTGTGTGTGTGTGGGTGGGTGGGTGGTGGTGGGTGGGTGAGTGTGTTAGCATTGCTTGTTACCACGATACGGTCCAGAATCTTTGATGGATCAAGTTGATATTTTACACAAAAATGGGCCTCATAAAGACGAAGATCCCTATTGTTTGCGAAGAATTATGCATGATGGGAAAGTCACTTTTTTTGCCAAAAACCGTTTTTTTTAAAACATTTATTTCTCCTAAACTGATAACCCTAGAGTTTTGAAATTTTGACATTATCTTTGAGGTTACAAATAAAACAAACGAAAAATATATTCAGAATTTTAAAACAACGGAAAATATTTTTTTTTCAATAAAATGTACAAATTTTGACTTATAATTCAATCTCAAACCTTGTGAGAGCGATACAAGCCATACTGTTTGACGGATAAAAATGAAACTATGCCTATAAATAGAACATTATGTGTAGAATGAGTTGAGATATTTTTTTTCAAAATTACATTCGCTGAAGGGGCGTTACAGTACGATTTCTGTTTTCAGAAAATGATTTTTTGACACGAAATGGCTCATTAAAAAATAATGAAAATTTGACAAAAAATGGAACAAAAAATTAGCATTTCATAAAAAAAAAATCATGAAGTTTCAATTATGGGAAAGAGCAATAACGCTATAAAAACTGTTTGTTTATCTTAGACTAAGAGATCACCTGCTATACTTGTCGAATTTTTTATATTTTTTTACATTGTTTACATCGACTTAGAAATTTTTTGAGCGATTCCACTGAGATAAAATTGATATTTATAAAGGAACAATTTAAATTGTATATTGACTTATATGAGATGTAAGAGGAATAATATTGTGACAAGTAAAAAAATCACCGCCAATAAACATAAATAAATTACCTTTGTCTTCCATGGCATGTGGATTTGTCTCATAAAATGCTTTAATAAGCTCCCAACTATAAAAGATTTAAATTATATTGAATAACTGGCTTTGACTTCGATTTGAGTATGTAAACTGGCTAATTACTAATATATTTTTTCTCAATATACATTCATAGCAAACATACCCTTATTAATTCATAGCAAATAAGGGTATTTTCCTGTTTAAAATTTGAAAATTTTACTTTAATATTCAATGTAGAAGGATGTCAAGTAAACGATGTAAGAAATCCACTGGCTATTTGAACAGAGGCCATGTTCTCTTGTAGGAGAATATTTCGTATCAAGAAATGTTCACTTTGGTTTTTCAAAAATATTATTACTGCTGTAGTTATACTAATGAAATTATTTGCATCAGCTGTGTGATGTACCAAAATAAGCTTATATATTGATATGTCCTTTAATCACTATCTGTACTCTTTCAGGAATGAAGGACTAATAATCATATTCCATTTAGATGTTTACATTATGCTTAATTGAGATGTTATATATTATATACTCAAGAAATTTGATATTAAGTTACTTATAGTAAAGTTGAGTGAAGGCCACTCCAGATTTTTTTATATGTAGGACACCAAAACTTTGTGGCCAAGTTACAAGTCTCCTCTGATAGACCAAATTGAAACATTACCTAAAAATAACCCTTTTACTACAGATAAAAACTATAGCTTTGGCTTGATGGAAAAATAATTTTATTCTACATTATATGAATTACAATACCTTTTATATTCTCCTAACTACTATGTGCAGAAATTTGAAATTGAGTTCGTACTGAATAGATAATTGCAAAAATTATATCTTTTTTACAGCTAGAAAGGATTGTTGTGGATAATTCAGTTAAATATGCTGGGACTATACGGATACTGTCAAAACCAGATTGGGTCTAGACCAGAGTTGGTCATTGTACACTGTAATATCACAGTAGAATCGAGGTTTTAAGTCCTAAACCATGGTACTGAGGGTGAAAGCTATTTGCACGAGAAATAAAATGTTTCTGTAACTTTTAAGAATTCAGTCCCAATAAAAAAAGGAAACTGACTCGATGCAACTTGAATAAAGGAAATGGAAAAGAATTCTCCACCTTTCTTTGTCAGCTCACTGACTCCTTAAGTATTCGACAGACAATTAGCATTTCAATTGGAAAGGATTTAAAAGATGTTTGGGTAAAGCAGTAGATGAACTTTATACCTGGAGTGATACTATTGCAAGAAAAGGAAAATTGAAAAAAAAAGGCAATTCATAAAATCTTCACACTATTTACTAAGACACAATATATTAACCCATTCAATCAATGTTTGGAGCAGGAAGGAAAATAAATTCCCTCAGATTGCTTAAAATAGTAAAATGTTCTATGATGCATAGTAACAGATGCAGCTTACAAAGCCTTGATGCGTTGTTATCAGATAATTCAGGTCAAGGGATCAAGAGCAACATAATGGGGAACAACCAAGACGTCTTAACATCTACTTATAAAACCTATCTAGCTCAGTGGTTACTTGCTCGCCTCTGAGCTGATAGGACCGGGGTTCGATCCTCACCTGGCCCTCGATTTATTCACGTGGGGGATGAATAAATCTGAGCGCGTCGTCCTTCAGAGAAGAACGTTAAACCGTCGGTCCCGAGCCTGTACGATGTCAAGTACTCGTTAAAGATCCCTACTCTAAATACATTTGAGTTAGGCAAAATTTAGTACTCCCACTGTAGAATCAATCTTCATTGTGTTGTATCACAAAGGGCCAATGCTCAGCCTACGTGTGTTCCCTTGTGGAAATGCCACTGCAACCTAACCTAACCTAACCTATAAAACCTATATATGACCAATTATGGAATATGAAGGAAGACTACTAACAACGTAGTAAGCAATGCAGAACTAACGAAGCATGATAGAGTTTAAACTCAGCTGTAAGAGTCACTACTGGTGGAGTTAAATTCACATCCATCACAGAGCTAGAGCTACATGCTGATATAGAACCTCTAGATATAAAAAGAAACAAATAACCTCTGAAAAGCTCTGTCACTACCTTTTGAAAAACTCACCATCAAGTCAGAAATAGAATCACTACCAACTCCTAGGAGAAAATACAACCTCCTATTCAGTGAACTAACAAATCCAACCTGATACTAGAAAATACTTCGAAGCCAACTAATACAAAAAATTTATGAAAATCACTTTCCTTAGCCAAATTAATGAGACATGTGGCCTTAGAAATAACTCTGAAAACATATGTAGAACCACATATATTAAATTATACTTATTAATTAATTAATATGGTTAGATATGAAATGAGATGTATTTAAAAAGTAATTTTATTATTAGTAGTTTGTTTGGTAAGTTATAGAGAATAATTGTTTCTTAAATATAACTATTTATTATATGCAACACGTTTCAAACACACAGTGTTCTTCTTCAGGTCACATCAAACTGTTTAGATAGAAAGAACAGAACAGTGGATGGTACGAGAATAACACAATGCATTCATATCTTCCACTCTTTAGTTCTGCGATTCGTCAACACAGCTCAAGTAACTAAAAACTCGTTGTTAGTGACAAACATTCCTTTGATATCATCAATATATTCCTGGTATGAGTTAGGGTAATACTTTTCAATTCGTTTTAGTTGCGACCTGAAGATGCTACAATATTGGTTGAAATATATGTCTGATTAGAAATTGGGTATCCGATGAGGTAATTTTCTATTAATACTCAAACTACTACTATCTTATTTAATATTCTTTATTTATAATTTTGTAATACTAATTGCTTTAGATAACAAGTAACAGGCAATGATGTACTGATTACAACAGTCATTAACGCTGCTGATAAGTGACACGTGTTGACCTTTGAAAGGAAATGGATGAAATCACACTTCGGCTAAAGTTTCTTATTGATGATATATATATATATATATAATATATATATATATATGGTATAATTAGTTGCCATAGGTGTGACACTTGTCGGCTGATGTCAATTTTCGTATAAGCTAACACAATGGTGATGCATTAATGATTAATTGGTCACTAAGCCCTGCAGGGCACGCCCTTACACGTCAAGGCAAACTGAGAAGTCATTAGGAAGTTGAATCAGAACAATGGCTGCTTTGTGCAGTCACGTAAATCACACGGGTGCAGGTGACTTTTCAAGGGAAGCCAGCTTGTTAGAGCGCTCTATATACCCACCTTCAATTACTCCTTATTTCTAGCGAAAATTTCTCAAAAGGAACTTTGAGCTTGCCATGAAAGAAGTCTTTCGTCTTTGCAAAAAAGATTGAACCTTTCAGAAAATAATTATTGTAGAATTAATATCTAATAAGATCGAAACCATTTCTTTTCATTCTATAAAGTATATTTATAAAGAAAGTATATTTTATAAATATTTACCATACATTTTATTACTTAGTAAATTTTCAGAAATATACATATTTTAATGCTCCTGAAGTCTTTTTTTCTAGTTTTTGAAATACTGGTTGGGTGCGTTAACATTTAAAAAATCATAAACAGGCTGTATATTACACAGTTTGATAGATAATTTAATATTATACCAAAAAATATATCTTTTAAAGAATAAATAACCTGTATATAAAAACAACACATAGAGAACGAAAACACTAGGATCAATATTTTGAAACGAAGTTCGTCGTCAGGAGAGGACTAGAAGGATGAAGAAGAGGTTTGTTCATTCAAGAAGGATAATGAAAAGTGACCGTCCTTTTGTAATCATTTTCTAACGGTTGAAAATCATTTTCCACCGACCGTCTTGAACGGTCTTTTTCTTCCCTTCTTGTCTCTTCATGACGGCCAACATCGTATCAAAATATTGATCTTAGGTAATTGTTTACGATGTTAATGTGGTGTTCTTTCAGTTATTTATTTTTTTGGTTTGGACAATTCTTTATTTCATATATATATATATATATATATATATATATATATAACAAATTCAATAATATATCAACCGTTGGATAGAATAGGTGTATAATGTAATCGGGATTCGGTCAATTTTCCAGGATCAAAATCAAACTCTCAATGCCAACGTTTCGGTTTTATTTAAAACCTTTTTCATAGGCCTACAAACAAAGGATGATAGGAAATCTTATATAAACATCAACATATAACTAACATCAAAATGGAACATTACAGTTGTGAAAAAACAAAAATATATATACAAGTAGAAGTAATAGAAGAACAATAAACATTTTTATGAACTTATAGAAGTCAGAATTTTTGAATTAGAAAAATGAAGAAATTTACATTATATAAAATGAAGTAACAATAGATAGTTAGTGAACTAACATCTTAACTGGTCAAAAACTTGGACCAGACTAACTGATAACAATTACATGTAAACCGAACACTGTTCACTCACAGAACACAAAAAGGAACTAATCAACCGTTGGATAGAATAGGTGTATAATGTAATCGGGATTCGGTCAATTTTCCAGGATCAAAATCAAACTCTCAATTTTTGATTCTCATCATTAGTTCCTTTTTGTGTTCTGTGAGTGAACAGTGTTCGTTTACATGTAATTGTTATCAGTTAGTCTGGTCCAAGTTTTTGACCAGTTTAAGATGTTAGTTCACAACTATCTATTGTTACTCATTTTATATAATGTAAATTTCTTCATTTTTCTAATTCAAAAATTCTGACTTCTGTAGTTCATAAAAATGTTTATTGTTCTTCTATACTTCTACTTGTATATATATTTTTGTTTTTTCACAACTGTAATGTTCCATTGATGTTAGTTATATGTTGATTTATATAAGATTTCCTATCATCCTTTGTTTGTAGGCCTATGAAAAAGGTTTTAAATAAAACCGAAACGTTGGCATTGAGAGTTTGATTTTGATCCTGGAAAATTGACCGAATCCCGATTACATTATACACCTATATATATATATATATATATATATATATATTATGATAACGACTGATGACAGTCGTTATCAGCCTTTGGAGCGATTCACTTCTTTTCCTGAAGACGAGGACATCGAAATATAGTAGTGAGTTCAGTGGTTTCCTTTCTATGTGTTCTTTTTAAATTCTAGTTTATATATATATATACACGTATATATACATAACATATAATCTACAAGGTCCCAAGCCACTCGTTGCCCATCTTCGGAACGATTCATTTCTGTCTACTTGATGATGAGGTCAACGAAATATAGTACTGAGTTTCTATTTCATTTGTGTGTTCTCTTTGTGAAAATAGTTTATATACTCGTCCATGAAAATATATATATATATATATAAACTAAATTAAAGTATATCAGAACTCGTCGGTTCTTCAGGTTCAAATTAAACAACTTTCATTATCACTGATTGTTATTTCACGTGTTTATGTGAAATCTTTATATATAATATATATATATGCATGTGCCTTTTGGTATGAATATTGCGTTTTTGTAATTGATAGCTTGTTAAAATTAAAATGGTGATTGTAATAACGTTTAATTAAAAGAGTTACGAAATATTAATCACAAATAATAATTTGTTTTCATTTAAATTAACAAAAATTAAATCAACAAAATCCAATATCAAGTATTAATTTATATTATGAATGTGATTTAAATAATTTGTTTGCTCTTATTAAACAAGAAGGACTTGAATAAATACAAGAGGATTTTAATTTATTTTCTGTTGTAAAAACAAATATTTTTATTAGCGAGAATAATCCATTAGGAAATAAAACAAAGAGAGCGTGAAGGAGGTCAAGTGAACGAAAAGTGTTGCCTGGATTTAAAAACCACTTGGCTCTTCGCTCCAATTTTCAATTGCGCTAAATAACCGTTAAGTACTTGCATTTATTTAAACAAGAACTTATAAATAAACAGTGAAGAAATAAATTTATGTATTTACATTCTGAATTTAATTTTGTAAATTTCATAAATATTCTATAATCAATAATACCTTCACAATTCATTGAAGACATATAAATGAAAGAATACATTCATTTATTGAAAAGCACAAGACAAAACTGAACCATTATTGGTGTTTTTATGACTTTGAAACCCCAAAATTATGACTGTATGTGTGTGACTGTGCTTGTGACTTCAGTTTCCCTGAAGAATTAAAATCTTATTATGAACTATTATCTTGGTGAACTATCGTTATGTAGTAAGAGTTGGTTTAACATGTTAACATCTAAACTGTTTATTCTTAGTTTACCATGTACTGTAATACTCGTAATAATTACACTTTGCAAAGTTACAGTGTGAAGTGCTAATGTGTGACTCCATTCCAAACTGAACGTATCTTTAAAACTTTCTTCTGTTTATAAATTTCCCAGAAGCGATGCTACATTTCGTCCATACATAAGTTAATTTTGCTAAATGGGATAGAGGTGGTGGTTTTTTTTTTCAAAAAAAAAAGATACAAAAAGAAGTTTGCAAAAGTTATACTTCTGACCCTGATTCCACAAAGAATATTTTATGTTCCTATTGATTATGTTCTTCTCTGGGCTGGTAGTCCTGGATTTTTTCCCCACGCGGGAGGTGAATAAATCTGAGTACGTTGTCCCTCGGGAAGGATGTTAAGCCGTCGGTCTCGTGCCTGTACGATGTCAGGTACTCGTTAGAGATCCCTACTTGAAATAAACTTCCCTACACACCAGGAACTAAGGAAATCAAATTTTACTAAAAAACAAATTAGACCAATGAAAAAGGTTTTAAAGTAAAACCGAAACATAGGCAATGAGAGTTTGATTTTCAACCAAAAAATTTGACCAAATCCCGATTGCATAATACATCTATTCTATCAAGCGGTTGATATACTATTTAATTTGATTTACATATATATATACAACTAAAAAATGATAGATCGGGATGCGGTCAGTTTTCTTCCACTTTCAATTCAAACTCTCATTGCCAACGTTTCGATTTTATTTAAAATCTTTTTCTGAAGGCACAAGTAGGAGTATTGGAAATTGAAGGAACTATTGCAATTACATTACTAAACTAGTATTGAAGGTTAAACTATTCAAATGGTTTAACATAAGACATAAGTATATGCATCCTGTAGATATGTAAAGAAGACCGAAACGTCGGAAATAATAAATACGTTTAAAAAATCGACAGCAAATCATATGGTGAATTAATATACCTTGTACCTAGAGAATTTAAGGACTAATAAGAGATTTGAAAAACAAATCGAAAAAAACAAATCAGGAAAAGTAGGCAGAAAATTTAATCTCATATATATATATATATATATATATATAGTATATAATACACAATAAGAAAAGAGGAAAACACAGACTAAGATCTTTCAACCGTAACAAGCGGTCTTCTTCAGAGTCAAAAACCCAACTCACACTTGAGTTGGGTTTATTGACTCTGACGAAGACGCTTGTTACGGTTAAAGATCTTAGTCTTGTTTTCCATTTCTTATTGTGGTTTGATCATTGTAATAATAGTTTCACGTGTTTATGTGAAATCGTTTCTTATATATATAATGTATATATTATATAGATATTATATATATATATATATATATATATATATATATAATGTAATTTTTTTTTGAGGGTTGAGGTCTAATGATTTTCAACAAGTCCTTTCGCCGATGTTTTGACTTATATCTATGTCATCTTCAGGGCTACAACATGATTGTTTTACAATTAGCACTACTATTACAACTATAATCAGTTGTAATTCGACTATTGTATATTGTAGTTGTAATCGACATACGGATATTATTATTATTCTATTGCTTTTACAATTATTTCATAAGTGTAGAGATCACTATTTGATCTAAGAGCAATAGAATAATTATAATAATATCCTTTTGTCATTAAAAAAAATCCATAGTTGAAATAACTGATTATAGTTGTAATAGTAGTGCCTAATTGTAAAACAGTCATGTGTTAGCCCTGAAGATGAATAAATATATGTCGAAACGTCGGCGAAAGGACTAGTTGAAAATCATTAGACCTCAACCCTCAAAAAAAAAAAAAAAAAAATACATCATATAAATATTGGGTCAAGAAAGCAAATCATGATAATATATATATATAATATTATATATATATATATATATATATATATATATATATATATAACCAACTGAATGTGTATTTTGTGAAAGATTATTCTGTGAACTTTCATTACCTTTTATCTTATATAATTAATTTTAATTGATTATTTATTTCAAAATAAGATACTTATTGAGAAAATAAAGCTAAAATATCAAGTGTTGTCGTAAGTTTAAAGAAAACGAAGAGTGTAAAAAATATATATATTTCAACATATTGATTTTGAATAAGGAATTTAGAAGGATTACTTGTATAAGAGCGAGTGAGTGGGGAAGACTTTGTTTTGTTTAGCGTAAAGCATCCCTTTGTTATAGGGGTATATTCCCTTCTTGAGAATTAAAGGATAATCCATCTGTCTACCACGACAGACCTGGCTTCATATCCCATGCCTGTAACTCACTACTAATTACACTCCACCCTTCTACTTAATATCCTTTGTAATTTCAGTTCTTTTGTGCACCACACTTAAACTTATTTCAACTTAATACGAGTACAATACTTATTAAGGAGCCACATTGAAATAACATAACGAGATAGCTGTCACTAAATAAAAGGGACGATCATATTTCAATAATATTAGTTGCAAAGTCACATCAAAGTATCATTAAAAAAACTCAATTCTGGCCTATATCAAACTCTACTAAAAGTCAACATAGTAGCAAACATATAGAAAATCAATTGAGTTTTGTTTTTATGTGGCTACCAATATTTTAAAACTTATAGATAATTCATTTAATGATTTCATTTATTTTAATGTGGATACTCAAATTTCCTCAGTTGGCACATTTTAAAATCATCGATATAGAACAGCGTTTCTCAAACTGTTTTCCTTAAGCACGCACCTATGGAATAACGAATGCTTTGGGGCACATCATTGATTGTAATATAGATAGTTTAGTCCTGAAATTTCAAAATAGAAAATTATAGAAAATTAAAAGGAATATTTTTTTTAGAGAGAGAGAGAGAGAGAGATCAGTAACAAATTATTTAAATCCCCAAGGAAAGGAAAAGAGAAAGTATTATCATTGCTGCTTAAAAATTAAAGAAATTTACCTTCCAGTTCAAAATATCAAGTAACGGAGACTTGACACTTAATATTGTAACTTAATTTTCATTTAAAGTAAATGAAAGTTATGAATATTTTAAAAATATAAATTTAATCTTGAGTTATCTTGGGGAGCACCGTTTGGGAAGCACTGATATAGAACAATCCAACAGGTTATTATTATTGATATAGCTGGTTGTTATACCAGACAAATCTACTTTCTTAAAATCAGGAAACTTCCAATCCAGGTGATCATTTTACTGAAGAACATTTTCTTTGTTGTTGATCATTTTTTCATGCCTTGTAAAATATTGTGAGAGGCATTGCATCTGGTATTAATATTATTATTATTAATTAATAAAATATTAATTAATTAATAATTAATATTATTATTGGTATTAATATTAATGAAAGTATTAATATTTCGTCATATTGAATTAATGACAATTTTAGGCATTATTAAGACATCAGATTCATACCATTATCAATAGGCTGTAAATTGCTTCATTCTTAATAAAAATATGTAAGAATTTAATTGCTTTGAATATTTAATTGTTTCATTTTAAAACCAATTTATATACAAATCATTCGTTTATTACAGCAGAGATAGTAATTTTGTAGAGTTAAATTTTTGATTTGAGGTTAAAACCTCATGTTCTACGAACACTCTCGTACTATGGAATATTGCTCTTATGACCTTAGCTAATGGTAAGTCTAGTTTAGTCTTTCATCTAAAGACACTCCAACGTTATTGCAGACCTCTGAGAGTTCTAGTTAAATATCTTTAATGAAGAAGTATTTGAGACTGCCTTTATTTTATCTTGAGAATGGGAATAAGGACTGATTTAGCTTTATTTATTTCTCAACCTTCTTCTAGCCATCTATCAGAAAATCAAAAACAAGCTGCATCAGCTCAAATTCAATACAATAAAACATTAATCTTGTTATAATAAGAAAGCTGTCTGCATTTCCTTGCGTATCGCAACCTTGATTATTTATAGTAACCTTAAATCATCCATGATATATTGCCCCAAATACTCATCTACCCACACACACACTCACACGCACACATACACACACACACACATCTACATAAAATAGCGACAATGCAGGATTGAAGAATCGAAGTAAAATTCGATATTTAGTCAAAAGAAAAACAATCAATACTAACACACTATGTATGTATGTTAATTATATGTAAATATATCAACGTCCAAATCACCGTAAGAATTATATAAAAAAAGATCAACATATTTAAACTTTAACAAGTGGTCTACTTCAAAGTCAAAAACCCAACTGAAACACTATATGCAGAGTATATATATGCATGCTTTGTTGAACACGACAGAGTAGTTCCTGTCTATGAGCTTCTTCTCAAGAACTTTGACTTGAAACTAAAAACAGCTTTTTATTGTTAGAACAACGGTTGGGATAGTCAGCGATTGTAGTCGACTATAGTCAACTACTTTCGTTAGTTCTAAGAACGAAAAAGCTGTTTTTAGGAAAGTCGATGTTCTTGAGAAGAAGCTCATAGATAGGAACTACTCTGTGTCAATTGACTCTACTAATCAAGTCAATTGATTTTAATACACACACACACACACACACCACACACACACACACACACACAACACACACACCACAACACACACACACACACACACACACAACACAACACACTCACACATACATACATATATATATATATATATATATATATATATCTAAGATCGATTCAACGTGATTTTATTCACAAGAATTAAATTACACGTCCTTTCAAGTAAAAGGATAATTAACACACAAAATAAAACATGTAACTGACAACATCAACAATATAAGGTTACCATGGAAACCTAAAAGAAAAGCTGAAGTGTAGCCAACCTTTACACCTCCCCCTCTCAAGTGGCTTGCTGCGGGTTAAAGGGTAGCAGTTTGCTGGAATGGAAGAAATTGGATGTCTTCTTTCTTTTACCTGCAGCAACTTCATAAAATAATGGTGATATCTGCCTGACAATTGGGAAAGGCCCTACACGGACAGGATCAAGCTTTTTCCTGTTTAGTTTATTCCCATTCTCGATGTAGACTAAATCGTCCTTCTTGAAACAATGTTGTCGCCGATTTCTATCTATCCGATCCTTGTTTACTTTAAAATTCTTGAGAGAATTCTGAAACGCTGTTCTGCGGTCCTCTTCAAGAGACGGCGATTTATCCTCCAAAAGGGGTGATATTGTATGTTTTTCACCCAGCAAAAGATAAGATGGTGCAAATTTCGTAGAACTGTGAATCGTGTTATTATACTCAGAAACACATTCGTTAGCCAAGATCGGCCAGGCTCTATTATCGTTGTTGTTTATTTTACATCGGAGACGGTTTACCAAGGTTTGGTTTAATCTCTCGTTGAGCCCATTTGATTCTGGATGATCGATGCATGTGAAAACTATTTGTATTCCAGCCCCCTTTAAATAATTTATAAAATCGGCTGAATTAATACCTGTGTACTGATCCGCTAGCAGAATGGAAATCTTATTTCTTTTGGCAATTGGATAAATTAAATTTATAAATGTTTAGCATTCTGTCCCTTTGTAGTAGAGATCCATGCATAGCGGGTGAAATGATCCACTAAAATATGCATATATCTCTTTTTTGATCGGTTTCCAGCGAAACCTCCGACACTATCCAGCGACATAATTTGAAATGGTTCTGTAGCTGGGCCGAATTGGGAGAGTAATCCGATAGCTCGACTTCGTCGAACTTTATTCTCGATGCATATTTTACAATTTTTTACAAAAGGAGTGTATAGCTTTATCGAGCCCTTTGAAGTAATAGTGTGGTCGGATTGTAGAAATCATATGCGCCGGACCAATATGTCCATAGAGTTTGTGAACACGTTCGATTATCTCGTTTCCTAGGGTAGGAGAAATAAGAATTCTTGATTTTTCTTTCCATTTTTTCAGTATTAATCCCTGCTTATATTCGATCTGTTTAGAATGTTTTAAGTCAGCAAAATGCTCAGATTGGTCTTTCACTATTGTTGGTAAATCGATTAAATTGACAACTTTAATGGCATCCTCATTCTCAAAGTATTCCAACACTGGATTTCTGGACAAAAGATCAGCAAGGACATTTTCTTTGCCTTGTTTGTATATAATATTAAAGTCAAATTGTGATAGATAAAGAATTAAGTCTCCGAGAATTTCATCGGTTCTTGCTTTAGTTTTTAAATTCTCCAATGGTTTGTGATCAGTACAGATCGTGAAGTGGCGTCCAATTAAATAATACTGCCAAAATTTTATTGCATCTTTAATAGCTTTGCATTCAAGGTGAATGATGCTTAAGCGTTTTTCTCTGTTAGAAAGCTTCCGTGAGTAATATGCTACAGGGTGTAGTATCCCGTCCTCCTGAGGCTGTTTTAGAGTTGCACCAATGCCTCTGTAGCTGGCATCTGTCTCAATAACTATGGATTTCCCTGGATCATAAATAGCCAGAATGGGCTTCGAGCATAAATAATCTCTGATCATATTAAAAGATTGCTCACAATCATCCGACCAGACAAATTTCACATCCTTTCTCAACAGTCGATGTAATGGTTCTAATTTTTGACTGCTATTTTCTATATACTTTAAATAGTAATTGATAGAGCCTAAAACACTACGTACACTGGACTTGTCTGTAGGTCTTTGAAGTTTTTGGATAGAGATTAAATTTTCTTGAGCTGGTGAGATTTTGTTCTTTGAAATAATATGTCCAAGATATTTTACCGATTTAGCTGCGAACAAACATTTGGCTAATTTTAATTTAAATCCTTCCGCAGTGATTACTTGTAAAAATTTTTCAATATGTTGAATATGATCGTCCCAGGTTCTAGAGAATATCAAAATATCGTCGATATAATTCAAGCTAAACACATCCAAATTATTTCTGCGAATTAAGGAGGATAATATTCGTTGAAATGTGGCTGGAGCATTCTTCAGCCCAAAAGGAAGAACTTTGAACATAAATTTGCCATAATTTGTGAAAAAGAAGTTTTTCTCGATCCTGTACTTTCATAGGTATACACCAGAATGCAGAGTTAATGTCTAAAACAGAGAAATATTCACAGTTTGCAACCTTATGGATGACATCTTGAATTGTAGGGAATGGATAACATTCTGGAACTATTAATTTGTTTAATTTCCTGAAGTCAATACATAAGCGGGATTTTCTTCCCTCATCTTTCTTATAAGCCAAGGTTACAGGTGAAGAAAATGGTGAATCAGATTCTTCAATAATACCTGCCTGTAATAATTCTTTGATCTGAGTTCTTATTTCTTCATCGTCCGGAATTGAACATTTATATGGTCGACAGGTGACATATTCATCTTTCAGTAGCTTGATTTCAGCTTCTTTAGATCGTACTTTACCAATATCAAATTTATTATTCGCAAAAATTTGTCTGTGTGTTTTAATTAATTGTAAAACCTTTTGTTTTCTATCCCAATTTTCTATATGTTTCAAATCAGCTTCATTTTCATCTAAATTTATTGTGTCATTGGAATTTATTTCATTATATTCATCGGAAACGTTAGTCTTATATTGATGTTGCACTTGATCATCATTAAGTTGCGGATTAATATCTGAATCAAAGTTGGATCGATCTTCCAATAGATCTATTATTTCCCTCTTATTAGTGCGTTGAAATATTTTTAAATTTTCGTTTTGAATCAACTTAAATTTTTTTATAACATCTGTACCAAGTAACATATTGTAAGAGAAATTATCATTTTTTATAACGTATGCCATAATATAATCAACTATGTCTCCAATGCGAAGCTTAATTTTAACCCGGGCTGAGGTGAAATTACGTCCGCTGATAGTTTTAAGTAGACTCTGGTGTTTTATTAATTTCAACTGAAGCAAATCAGCAATTCGTTGATTAATTAATGTCACATTAGAGCCGCAATCGTAAACAGCTTTTAGTTTTATATCATCATTGATTATAACATTTAATTTTATCAGCGGATCTAATTTCGCCCGGCTGGTTAGTTTAAATTGTCATTGTCGATATTTAGTACATCCATGTCGCCTGTTTGATGGTGAACTAAATTTGATTTAATTTTTGTAGTAAAATTTTTATTACGACAATCAGATATTGGATGGTACCGATTCGGGAATCCAAGGTTATTACAAATTGAACATTGTTTCCTCTGAGGTTCGGTTTTCTGGTGGGATTCAGTTTTTATATAAGGATTAAGTAAGGACTTTTTATTAAAACTAGGACTTACAGGTTTGTTTTTCCCTTTTCTACTAAATGAGTCTTCTAACTTACGGAGTTCCGTTATAGCTTGTCAAGTGTAGTTATCTCCTCTCGGTCAAGTTCTTCTTGTGCTTCTATCGGTAAACCGAAAACTATTTGATTAATTCGAGATATTTCAGTACTTTTTGGTTCAACTTCAAGGCATAGTTTTTCTTTAATGAGAGCATAATCAATTATGGACCCTCCCAAATATTTGTAGTTGAATGCCTTCCTAACAACAGTCCAACCCTTATCTATGAATACATTAAGAAAACTCTTCTTCCAAATTTCCCAGGAAGTGGTTAGTCCAAGTTTTGTAAGGCTATCTCATACCAGTCTCTAGGAGTCCCAGTCAGAAAGAATCGCAAAGCTTGAATTTAACACTATCTAAAACTATCCGAAATCGACTACATTCATCCTCAAATGTACGGAGCCATTCATTTGGATTATGCACTTTTCTTTCAAATTTAGGTAAAACAAATTTTTTCTCTATGTGATGCAATTCTATTTCATTTTGGGTTGAATTTAATTTTAACTGTTGTTCTAACTGGCGAATTCGGTCTTCTAACTCCGTTTGAACAGCTCATGAGATGAAGAAGCTGACACAAACTGACTTTCTTCTAAGGGGAATTGTCGAAAACAAATATTTTCCGTTTCATCAAAATATTCTTTAAGAACTTCTTCATCAATCTTTACGGCTACTGTTCTATAACCATTTATTTTTTTTATAACGCTATTGCATTTATTATTGGTCTTTTCTTTAACAGAATAGAATGTACCTGTAAATCCCTTGACTCCTCTGGAAATACATACCAAACATTTTTGTCAGGAGAAATACCCTGGATCTCAAAACCATCCTCTGCTCTCTTCGTAACACGAACATAAAGTCGAGCCATCCTTTAATTACTTGAGATCTTGTAATTTAATTTCTAAGATCGATTCAACGTGATTTTATTCACAAGAATTAAATTACACGTCCTTTCAAGTAAAAGGATAATTAACACACAAAATAAAACATGTAACTGACAACATCAACAATATAAGGTTACCATGGAAACCTAAAAGAAAAGCTGAAGTGTAGCCAACCTTTACATATATATACAAAACTATAGTTTATCGGGACTCAGTCAGTTCTTCAGGTTCAAATTAAATTCTCATTGCCAACGTTTCGGTCTTTATTTAAAACCTTTTTCATAGGCCTACTGAAGAACTGACCGAGTCCCGATAAACTATAGTTTTGTTTCTATTCCACGGTTGATACTTTTATCAATATATATATATATATATATGCACACAGCCAGCCACATGATGAAAGTCCATAAAATCACTACGACTAATGTATATTAAGCATTTATATATACACCACTGTAAAAACAAGCATATCTACACAACAAACTCTTCAAACAATTAAAACAATCAAAAGCATTAAAAGCACAAGCAACAAAGAAAAACACATTCAACAAAAAATGAACAATAAACAATTTTAGTATTGTACTAGCTGTCAAACAGATATAATGACATCTAAACATAAAGTGAGTTATTAACAATGAAGATAGAATATAGCAAAAGAGTGGGAAATGGAAATTAAAACTTCTCGTGAAGAACATTGACAGGAAGTGATGAGTTTATATTCTAATAATACAGAAAGTTTTAAACTCTTAGTCAAAAAATGGTTTGACATTTTATACTTAAATAATATAAAAGAAATATTG